>KK502581.1:101212-116153 GCA_000688735.1 Glossina austeni
AAGCGAAATTCAGACACGGTAGCTGCCGTTATGCTAAAGCTATAAATATCAACTTCGGTTACGCTTTTGTTATCTGCGTTACGATGATACAAATTTTGAAAACGAAGAAGAAAAGTTTTTTACATGCATACGTGATATAGTCGAATGGTTGAGCTATAAATCATATAAGATAACGCACTCTTCTGATTATTTTCAGCAATTGTGTAAATGGGCCGTTATTTAAGTTCGCAAAGGTTTGGCTTATATTTGTCATCAAAATGATGAAGAAATGAAGGGATTTAATCCCAAACCGAGTGAGTGGCGAGATCATACATACATCGCCATCCTTTACGTAGCATAGCAATCCAAAACATCGGTTGACTGGGATATCGCCGGAATTGAGCAGTGCCATCCTCCGTAGCCTTAGGTATAGATGATGTTTGACGTTCGCTAGAAAGTGGGAAAGACTGATCTGGCGCTGGTTTTTGGTTGGCAGGTGGCATCATATTCAATGGGTTAACGTCACTGTTTTCATGCCTAACGGGACAATCTGATAAGGTTCTAATATTTTTAAAGATATCTTATTTTTTATTTGATTTTGGCTAAGCTGTTAGAAAAAAAGAAAAATTAAGCTGAAAGGGACTAAAGTCGAAATTGCTTTATTTTATCGTGTTATTCCAATATATTTATGGGCGGCATGACCAAATTCCGTCTCCCCACAACTAACTCAAATGCTAACATCAAAAATTAAATTGGTTGACGCATACCTGAATTGGACAATAGACTATTATTATAATGAATTGAAACCTGCACAATTACGACATTCGTTTTCGTACTCTATTGTTGTCCAATTTGTTCTTTCTTTCCTTTCTTTCCTTCTTTCCTTTCTTCTTCTTTTTTCCCATTACACATATTGAATTCAAATTTATTCTCGCTAGTCGGCATTTTCTTTCTAATATCTTTAAGCTATATTATAAACAATTTCCATTATATCATTTCTCAATAGGTTATAAAGTTAACTGAACAGGACGTTAATGGACTTGAATTACATTTGCAAGAGCGTTTGAAACGTTTGCGGCCCAATGTTGTTACTCAAGTGGATGGATTTGATTTGCATGACCGAATTTTAGATTCCGCTCTTGGTGCATATGATGGCAATGTTTATTGAAAAAATCTTCGCTGCAGCCAAAAAGAGCCCTTTAAATAAAGAGGCAGTTAACCCATCATCCCACAAATACTTAAGACCTTTAATGAAATCAAATCTATAAATATGTTTGTATTTTAAACAATAATAACCGATCGTAAATTTTTGCAATTTATTTTTTTTTGTGAAACATAATACATATTACGTTTTTAACGTGCCGTAATAAGAAAATTAAGTACCAAAAAATAAAGAATTTTTGAGTTTTTGTTTGTAATTTATTTTTATCGCGTTTTATTAACGACTGAAGGCTAAGGAGGTATGTTTGCAACACCCAAAATGAAGTTTCGGAGACCCTATAAAGTATATATATTTTTGATTAGCATGAAATTCTGAACTGATTAAGCCATGTATGTAGGTCTTTGTGTCTATAAGTGTGTACGCCCGTGTCCCAAAAATATAGATATCAACTTCAAAATTGGTAGAAACATTGGAACCTGGCACGCGGGTTAGTTTTGAAAATTTGTCAATCTTTTGTTAGACAGGTCGATCTTGAATAATTTTCTGAATCCTGTCCTGTCTAAGCTTGTCTATCCCTCTATCAGCGCCAGTTCCGCCCAATTCCTGAGAATTTCCCACTTCACCTGACGTTCAATTTATCGCCATTCGAGCGAAAATGCCTAATAAACAGCTATTTATAACCTGCTCCTACATTCCCCCAAATTCTGATATCTCCATATATAAGAAACAGTCTGCCCTCATTTGCGAAGTGGCCAAGCAGCCTAGACCCACCGATTTGGTCGTTGCTTTGGGAGACTTCAACTTGCCTCAAGTCACTTGGTGTAACAGTGATAATTCTGACTGTTTGATTCCTACTTCAACATCTGATAAAGCTGTAGTGTTCTTTAACGAATTATTTGACCATAATTTAGTTCAATATTATCGAATCCCTGATTGTAATGTTAGACTGCTTGATTTTTGCTTTGCCAATTTTCCTGAGATTAGTGTAAATCGTTGTTTACCTTTTAGTTTACCTGAGGATCCTTATCATCCAGCAATGTGCATTTCCTTTCAAATATGATGGTTCGTTGAACTGCTTTAATATTCCAAATCAAGCAAATATTATGATTTTCATAAAATCAATATTGTATTGCTAAAATGTCATCTTTCTCATATGAGGCTTGATTTCTCAAACGGAAGTATAGAAAGCTTATTGTCATCGTTCTACAATACATTAAATCTAGCTATTGCTGCATCTGTTCCGATCAAGCAATGCCGACCTCGAAGCAGGTGTCCCCAGCAGATTTAATAAGACAATTAGATATTATAAGAATAAGAAAAACAAACTTTTCAAGAAATTTACGAATCTTCTTTAGACTATTTCGCTTACTCAGCCGCAAAGCATAGATTTAACTCCCTCAACCACCAATATTATGGCAGATACCTTTAGTTCATCAAATCCTCTCTGTTTGCTAATCCTAAATTCTTTTTTAAGTTTGTTAACTTCAAGAGAAAAACTTCCCTAAATCCCTCGCAAGTTTCTTTTAATGGCTCTGAGTCTTCGGATGACATTGAAACCTCAAATCTCTTTGCTGATTACTTTCGACAAGACTTTTCGACTGCTAATTCTGAATTCTGATTTATCAGCAAATTATCCATATCCGATAAGTAATTTGGTTTTAATAGCCAATTTGGTTATTTCTGAAAATGACGTGTTTGAAGGGTTGAGCTCTCTAAAATACAGTTCTTAGCCTGGACCTGATAGAATTCCATCGTGTGTACTGAAGCCTTGCGCTGTCGAGCTATGTGGTGTTATCTCAAAGATTTTTAATCAGTCCTTAAATTTAGGTGTTTTCCCTTTGTGTTAGAAGCGTAGTTTTGTTATTCCTATTCACAAAAGTGGGAGTAGACGACTTGTTGAGAACTATAGAGGCAGAGAGAGAGTGTCTTGCCTAAACTATTCGAGCGAATTGTGACTCAGCATTTGGCCTTTGCCATCAAATCGTATATTTCTCCACTCCAACATGGCCTTCGACAAGGAAAATCTACGGTCACCAATCTGTTCGAATTTACTTGTCATGTTTTCAAGGCTTTTTCTAGTGGCTCTCGCACTGACGTCATGTACACTGATTTTAGCAAAGCGTTCGATTTGGTTAACCAGAAATGACTTATATTTAAACTCCAAGCCTCTGGGTTCCCTTCACATTTAGTGAAATGGATAATCTCTTATCTGCATAATAGGTCATTCAGGGTTTTGTTTAACTTCACCACCTCATATGAATTCCCCGTTACGTCAGGTGTACCTCAAGGGAGCCACTTAGGACCCATTTTATTTAATCTACACATTAAGGATTTGCCTTCGGTGATTAAATCCAGTCAGATCTTAATGTGTGCTGATGATGTGAAACCGTTTTCTTCCTTTTCCATAGAATCGCAATCACATCAGCTTCAAATTGACCTGAATAATTCGGTTGCATGGTGCTCGTTGAATCATATGAAATTAAACCCAAACAAATGTAAGAAGCTTTCCTTCTCAAGAAGGAAGTCATTCATTACCCAGTATTTCATAGATTCGCACAAGTTCGAGGACGTTGATTCGTTCGCAGATTTAGGCGTTCTCTTTGAGCATTGGTTACGTTTTAACTTGCATATTGAGCTCTTGTTAAGCAAAGCTAGATCCGCGCTTGGTTTTATAAAGGGGTGGTCCAAAGAGCTTACTGATCCTTACATTACCAAAAGGCTGTGCATGTGTTTGGTTAGACCTATAATCGAGTATGCCTCTGTTCTGTGGTCTCCTTCATATAGGTGCTATGTAGATTCAATTGAATCTGTTCAGAAGCAATTCTTGCTGTTTGCGCTTAGGAATTTGAGTTGGGAACCGATTGCCTCTCTTCCCCCCTATGAAAATAGGTTGCTTCTGTTGTCCTTACCGTCTCTTGAGAAACGTAGATTTTTTCTTGGTGTTTCCTTCATAATCGAAGTAATAAATGGTGCTATTGACTCGCCGTCATTACTTGGAGAAATAAGTTTTAATGTCTCTAACCGCTTCTGTAGGCACTTTATCTTGGTTAAGCTTAGTCAATGTAAATATAATTATGAGCTGTCTAACCCGGTCAGAATTGTTTGCAGAAACCTAAATGACGTCTATCACTTATTCTCATTATCGCACTCTTTAAAGTCACTCATTAAAGCCACATTGCATACACGTCATTTACCAATGTCGTACTTAAACTAGCTTTTAACCCTAAAAAGTTATTACGATTCGAAAATTAATTGTTGTTAACTGTTGTTAACTATTATCGGTTGCCATCCATGTTTACGATGGCTTAAGGGTTCATCTGCAATTTTGTCCTGTACCGGTTGTGGGTGTGGCTCTGTGGTAGTTGTGTACATGCTTTTTTTTCTTTGTTCCTTCTTATTTGTTTTATTATACTTATGTTAAGTTTTAATATTAATTAATTTAAGATTTACTGTAAGAGTCAATTGCCGACTGTCATTTGTTTTAGTCGAGTTTCATGTATAAGTGAAATAAACAAATAAATGAACAGTTCATTAACTTTTTCTCTTTTGAATTGTTTCATAGAATAGACTCTTTTTATTTATTGATTCTTTGGGCTTTCGTAGTATTATCGCTCCACCCTAATTCGTTGTTTATCCTCACGCAATATTTTTGTATTTTATTCGCATCAGCATTCATTATAACACCAGCAGAAGTCTAAGGTAAGATACGACTAAGTTTGCGCTTTTCGCGAATGGTTAAGTTTTAAAGGTAAGCAGCAAAAATCGGAAATACGTATTAAATTTTCTTTTCCTTTGTTCAACTACACTTTATTGATGATAATGACAGTTTATGACGATTTATGAAAAGATTGATGATGCTGAATTGGTGACAAGCTTTGGCGAATTAAGGGTATTAATTAGACAGTTGGGCTAAAAAGCAAAAAAGAATTAATTTACTTACCTTTCATAAACATAAAGGTTTGTGTTTTGGTTCAACTGTTTGTAAGTGAATAATTTTGTTTGGAATTCATTTTTAAATTTACAGCTTTTTTCTTTTATAAATGCAACTCTAAACAACCAAACTAACACTGGAAAACCATCACTAACGCAAACCTCTGACTCTTCCTTTTTCCGATTCACTTCATTAATGTAAGTGTAGCTGGCAAATGAATTGTTACTATTGTTAAGCAAACCCTTTAATTTTCTTATCATCTTTCTAATATAAATAAGGGATTTTGTGCATTTTTTCAGCAATTTTTGACATATTTAATTCAAAAGATTCATATTATTGTACCATTAAACTTATAACTTGGTGAATTGAAAAAGCGACTCTGAATTTGGTGCCATGTGAGTTTGAATGCATACGTTTTTGGAATTTGGTGAGCTATTTAGCTAAAGCCTGATTTGACAACAATAGGAGCTTTTCTTTGCACCTGTGTGTATACCGTAGCAAAAAAAAATCGAAACTCGAAAATGATACCTAGTTAACGCTATACATAATTAGTGCTCCATACAAATGAATGTGTGCAATATCACATTGCAATATGGTGAAATAGAGATGTGTTTGTTTGTTTTAATAAATGTAAAAACCCATTTTATTAAAATGAATTAACACATCAAAAATAAAAGTATGTGCAATATGCCGGAATAATAGCGGATTGTTCGCGTATTAAAATGAAAAAATGAAGAAGATTCTTCTTAGCTGCTCAGACGTTCTAAATTTGGCCGCAAGGTAGCACCCACAACAACAAGAATATCGAAATGATTAACATAGCGGGGGTTGTGAGCATAGTGCTCTCCTACTTACTTATCTTAATTCTTGCGGCCAGGAAAATGTTTACAACACATATTACACAGACGGACATGCTTACACCGATTAAAAATTGGATACTGATTGAAAATATATATACTTTGCGGTGCTTCCTGCTGCGCGTTGTAAACGTTTTGACAAATGAATAGCCTTCATCCTTCTGTGATTGGTATAAAAAGTTTTAGTTAAGGCTTAGAGTAAATATTTCAAGCTTTCTTCAAAATAACTAATGTCGAAAATTAAATAAAAAAAAGGTCTAATACTGTTGCAAAATCCTTCTTTATTAATTAGTCGCTTTTGCTATCATCATAGTTTTGTTTGCTTTTAAATTAGAATTGTCGTTCGTTCAACAATAATCTAAATCAATATATCACGAAACGGTTTCTTTTTAATGGTTAGAACAATCCCCACTGCACATCGTAACAAACAAGCACTAAAATCCGCCGAAGATATGAATGAAGGAAGTTGAATGCAAGTTAATCTTTTCGTAAAAAAAAAACACGAAAGCAACAAAAAAAATTTTGCACTAAGATTACATTGTTTGCCGTAACCATGACACATTTTACAATTGAAAGCTTTACTATGAACATCAAAAACTATGCGAATATACTTGGGCGGTGTATAGTAAACCAATTCCAAGGATAACATCGCTCTTTGGTTCGTTATCAACCTTTAATGAAATTCTTGAAATCCATTCAGAGCATCTCTTGCGCCTCTGATCCTTCATACATAACTAATTTATACACACGTTTAATAAGATCAAAATTGGAGTACGCCTGTTCGTTCTTATTGGATGTTTGGGAAAAAGACCTCTTAAAACTTTGTGCGGTTCAGTGGCAAAGCCTCCGTTTATCGGTTGGCGCCTTGATCTCCACTCGTAACTTAAGTTCACAACAGATGGCAAATATTGCGTTTTTACTTGAAAGATTTCGTTTAAACGCTAAAATCGTTATCAATAAAATTTTATCTGCTGTAAATCATCTGGCTCTACCTCTTAGTCAAGAGCTCTTTCAGATGTTTCAGCCCATCTCATTCGTCTTTTCAAATCCTCGCCCATAAGATTAATAATTCCAATGTTCTAAGATTTGACAAACACTTTTTGTTCCTTATGAATCGCATCTTTTTCAAACTGTAATCAAATTCTTGCCTTTAGCGAAATCTGCAAAATACACAAGCAGACACGTGATGTCGTTAACGACCGACCTAGGTAACGCCAGCGTTTATGGTTCCAGTATGGCAGGAGTTTATAATATTATTATTGAGCCTCCCTAACAGCTCCATATTCACGATAGCCACGCAATTATGGAAGCCGCTCACTTTCCGGACATACTAATGCAAAAAAAAATCTGATTGACTCAAATCGGCTCTTTTAGCTCTACAATCATTTCCCACAGATAAGAGTCATTCACATGTGATTGCGATTAGGTCTTCATTGTGCAATCTGAAATATGAAACTTTCAATTTCACTCCTCTATGGGTAAGTAGCCATAGGAGCATCCACAAAGCGATAAATACCGTTGATCGAGCTTGAATTTGCCTTGACATAAAATCATCTGACAAATAGTAGAAACTTCAAATTTGACAGTAGCAGCGGAACGTCTCAGCTTTTGGTCTCTGGCTCCGCAAATAAACGTTCAGCCATTTCACTCTCGGTCGCAACATCACATATTACATCAATAAATTAATATTCACCCATATCGGATGCAACGATCATTTACATAATATCAATTTAAGAACTAATTCCTTTTGCACCTGTGGCTGATTAAAGTCCCCTTATAATCTTTTTTCTTTTCTAGTCGAATTTTGGTTCACCTATTCGCCAAACCATGCTTCGCCGATTCCCCGGATCTGGTTTCACAGTCTCCGCATCCTAGAAATAGTTTGATGCCATAATTGACAGCTTATAGAGAAAACTTTTTTTTTCAATGCGCATAACTGAAACATATAGAATATAACGGTCAAAATCCAGATCTACTTTTCACACAAGTAGCCACTATTACTTGTTGATAACACTACAATCCTATCACCTATTGTTACTAATTTTCCAACAAACTACACAAACATATATCTGATACTACGCTTTGTATATAAAAAATTATTGTTATTATTATTTATCTGTATCTCAGCATCAGTAACCTGAAATGCTTTCCAAGAATCCACACATAGGTTGCTTCTTATGGGAAAATTGAAATATTAAACAATAAAAAGAAGAGTGTATAATAATAAAATTAACAACAAAAATAAAAAGTGGCAACATTTATTAGCGTCAACAAATAAACAGAATAATATTAACGAACAATCCAAACTAATTGTCAACTTTATTAAGAGCCAAACAAAGAGCTTCGTGGTACACTTGTTCCTTTTTTTACAACGCGGTGAATCATCTGTTGTTGACTCGCTGAACATGCCACCTCCAGTGAAACCTCCCCGTGGAAAATATGGAAAAGATGAGGTAATACAAGATAAAAAATTGAAAATTTCCTTTAAAAAGTTAAATAAATGAACAGTTAAATTAAGTGCTATGAAAATTTTGTGCATAAACCAATAATAACCAGTGAAAACAATTAAACAAAATCGGTCAATTGTTAACAAAAAAAGCAGTGCGATGACATTTTGCAATAGTGGTAGCAGCTGTCAAAATTTGGGTTATGGACTTTTTTTTTTAAGGGCAAAAGTTTTTTTTTTGGGACTGAAATGAAAAATAGTAATTAATGATGGGCGTTGATTATCTAAATGAATTAATAATAAATAATTCGATATTTTAGGCTGGTTGTGGTTTCCTGGTAAATGTAATTAAATCTCTGGGATTCAGCGAAACCAATGAGGAACGCCAAAAGGAGAAACAGAAAATTGAAAAAGAATTCAAACGTTCCGATCAACGTTTAAATGATTTAGTTTCCAACCATGATCATGAATTATCGCAAGTGATACCGTTGTTCACTCAAATTACGACTGAAATAGCTGCGAGTCGTGAGCGAATACACGCCGTAAAAGAGAACTTAAGTGCCTGCAAACGTTTGCTACAATGCCGCCGGGAGGAATTAAAAAAAATGTGGACAGATGCTGTACAACATAAGCATGTATTGTCCATGCTGGAACAAATGTTAGTACTTGTGCATTTTTTCTCATTATTGACTTTATTGATCGCGATGTTTTGATTTTATTAGCAACGATTTACGTAAAGTGCCTCAAATTGTGGTCAATTATACTTCTAAGCGCCAATACTTGCATGCCAGTAAAACTTTAAACGATGCTTTAACATTGATTAATGGTCCCCTCCAAGAAGTTGAGGGTTTAAATGATTTGCGTAGTGACTTAATTGTCCGACGGCAGCTTTTATATCAACGTTTGCATGAGGAACTTGTGCAGCAATTATATTACAATTCTGTCAATGAAGTAATGTCGGCTTTCCAGCGCAGTAATTTGAATCGTTTAAATACAAATTTTACGCGCGGAATGGGAACAAGGCGCTCTACGGATCGCATCGAAGCTACCTCGCGAGTGCGTCATGCTTTAAAGGAAATGTCCCAAGGTGTAAATTTGCTACAGTCGGAAATAATTGAAGATGTCGATCTAATAGACCCCGAACTTAGCATGATCTATTTTATAGCTGTTATCTTGGAATGTTTCGGGATGTTGGGCAAAGTATCTGAAGCGTTAGAAAAAATACGTATTGGTATCCAAACGGAATTGCTGGAAGTTGTACATAACACTACTCACCATATGATAGATCAAAATTTGCCTTCGAATGAACAATATCCATTGCTAACACTTTTGGACATAATTTTTAAACAATTCAAGGCCATTGCCAAAACGCATGCCTTAGTTTTGAAAAACTTCTTAGCCATAGTTCAAAAATATCAAGTAGTCGGTTCACAGCCCTACGATTTAACAGATTTTTGGTCCCAAGCACAATCGGTGGTACGTCAGAAATTAAATATTCAAAGTTTTTTTATATTCCTGCATCAGTTTATTTCGTCCGTTATTCGTGGTTTGAATTCTCCAAGTTTCACTAATTTCGAAAGAAGTGGAAAGGCCAATTACTCACTTATATCAATCCCATAATTAGATAAAATTTAGGATATTTCGCGTAATGTGCGCAAGAATTAAAGAGCAGAAATACCTCGAACAAAGTCTAATATGCCTTTAAAGTGCTATCGTTAATTTACATTGTTCAAAAGTCTGTAAGGGCTTAGTATAGTTTAGAAATAGAGTGGGGGTGTATTCAAGCGTGAAATCAGGAAGAATATAGCTTTGCTTCTTACTTTCGTTTTTCCAGTTGCAATTGCTATTAACTGATTATTTGGATATACAAAATGCTTCCGCGGATGATGATATTCAAAACTCATACATTGAACCTATCCGTAATATGAACTCATACTTTCTAAGGCGTAAAGTTCCAAGGTATTTAAGGATTATTTAAAAAGTACCTCTTTTAAATATTTATCTTATTCATTAATTTCAGTATTAAAAAGTCCTTATTCAAATTTGATAAATCTGCCAACCTAATCAACAAAAACTATAGTTTGACAGACACAGCAGATCCAATGCAAAAAGAACACAGACGCAGTGCTTCAGATGTTTCGAATGACAATTTAAATTTTATATTAAATGCCACTAGCAGCAAATCAGCTGGAAGCAGTTTTAAAGGCAGCCAAACAAATGATCAACGTCGCCAAAAATTATTAATTTGTAGCCCAGATCAAGGTGTAATAACTAAAGTGTATTTGCCTTTAATGACTTATATACAGGAAATCGAGGCTTTCATGAAATGTAAACCGGGGTAAGTACATTTTGCTTAAAAAGGGAAAGCATATAAATATACGTTCAACGTTTTTCAGACAACCCTGCAGTCTTCATGACTTTATAGATAATTACATTAAAGAAACTTTCCTTTCAAAAGGCCACAATTCCAATTTACAAGTCTGTATCGATACATTGTCAAAAAACCAGGAAGCGTGGCGTGCGATTATAAGTGCAGAAGAAATGAAAGAACTCGGTTTGACGCGACCCGTTTTACAATCTACCGCTCGAGTAGAAAGATGTTTAATGGAAACAAAACATTTGATACAAGATTTACCCTGCTTTTCAGAGGAGTTATTGAAAACGGTTTGCTGCTTGTTAAAAGATTATCGTGAAATTTGTCAGGCAGCCTACCGAGGCGTAGTTCAACCTGATACTGAGGATAAAAGAATTTACAGCGTAGCTTGGTTAAAAGATGAAGATATTAGTCGTTTCTTAAAGTAAGGATTGCACATTCTAAATTTAGATTGCTTGCATCCCTCGTTTATATCATAAAAAGCTTTTAAATTTTCTTTTTTAATAAAAGAAAATTTTAAACGGACATTTATATTATCTATAGTTAAGAAAAGTTATGCACAATTGGCGTAATTGCTGGTAATTTTGAAATTGGCAACAACATGTCTTTTTGTTTTTGTTTTGAATTTAATTAAATAGAACTCTACCGAACTGGACTGATTTAAAAAGTTCCAGCCATCGTTTAAGGCAGGGTAAGAAACTACAACGCCACAATTTCGAAGCCTCCGAAGAGGAAAGTCCCCTGCAGGTGCAACAACGTAATATACGCGAGGCGGAAATGTTAACTAGCAATTTGGGGGAGGGAGGTATTTCCCAACAGGAAATTTTAACTGACATCTCCGTTCTAAAGGAACTAGCTATACTGCAAGAAAGCATGGAATGGTTTTCAATGGAAATTTCTGGGTTTGCAAATGAACTCAGATGCCCTCTAGTTAATGGCTTAAGCGCTGTGCCGGATTGTGCTGCATATGTAGCTGTTAAAGATGGTACCATAAAAGTACTAACTAACTTAGCTTTAGAGTTTGACGAATTAGCGAACATTTGTTTGTTGGTACTACATTTGGAGGTAAGAAATAATATATGAACATATATTCTTCGAACTGCGTAGTGCTTATGTTTCATTAAATCTACATACACTAGGTACACGTTTGGTTTATTAACACTACAAGGTTCAATATCTAATTTTCTTTTCTAAAATACAGCCGACAGCCTATCTTGCTAGTACCCAGCTTGCATTTATTTTAGTCTAATTTATTTCATTAATCTGAATCTGAATCTGAAAAAATTATAATAATAATAATAATAATGATAATAATAATAGGTATACGTTTAAGGATAGGGTTTTATTACATATGATTTATTTTGTCGGCAAAAATTATTCGGTGAAAGTGCCTGAAACCATGAATATTTTCGATTACATTAACACATTATAATTCAACATGATCTATGCTCTCTTAATTTTTCGTATTCCGTTATTAAAATGAAATCATAATAAATTTTCATGGTAGTTGCGATTATAAAAATGTGTTGTAAATGGCGTTGTTTGGCCTATGCTAAAAATAAAAACGTTTAGTCCGCGAGTTTTGACATTCAGACAATTCAAAATTCGTACTCTTTAGCGAACACTTTCAGAAAGTTAAAATGCCTGTCCAACCGAAATGTTCCTCTTCATTAATACAACATTTTTGCAGCTGCAAAATTAATTGGCATTAGTTTTTATCCTTTTAATAATGCAGGTGCGCGTACAATGCTTCCATTATTTGCGTACTAATCCTCAAAATGGCCGAGTGGATAGTTTTATAAATACTAAAGAGGATGTTTTGGAACCAGATAGGCAAGTACAAATATTGACAAAACGTTTAGCTGAAATGGATGAAGCGTTCAGCGCGACCTTACATGCGCGCAAAACTAGGGTAATCATAAACATATTTACTTATATCCTCCCAATACAAATTTTTTTGGTATCCTTTAGTATATATTTGAAGGTTTGGCTCATTTAGCAGCTCGCATACTTATACAAGCTTCCAATTATTTGGAGAGCATTGATCAAGTTACTGTACAACGAATGTGTCGTAATGCTCTGTCTCTACAACAAACTCTAAGTAACATAACAGGCTCCAGAGAAGTTGCTTTAGATCAAGCAAAACAATTCTACGAATTATTATGCATGGAACCGGATGTAAATGAAATCAAGGATGCTTGTTTGAATTTCTAAAATAATTTTTTACAATTTTTGTTTTTAGATAATACTTACTACGATTGTCGAGCAAGGTTCCCAATTCACTGAAATGCAATATTTAAATGCTTTACAATTATCATGCAAAGCACGAGATATTACTGACTCTAATACACTGGCTAACTATCAACAGAGATTATCAGATATTTTGGGGGCCAAACCTTTCGCGGGTGTTGTCGTATAATAAACGTTGTTGTTCTAATTTAAACTATTGCATATATAAAAACATACCTACATAGAAAACTATTTATCTCTGTTGTTTCAAAAATTCCAGATTCATTTATAGCAACTTGCTTTTATTTAAGAATAATAATTAATTTTTCAATAATGTTAAATTGAACCGAGAATTAAGTTTGTCGTTCAACTGAGCGCAAAAGGAAAAAAATAAATAGATTAAAAATTTGTACACAAATCTAGTGTGCACTTACTTACCCATGAGCAAAGTTACGAACATTTTTCGTAAAAACTAGACCATGTGCAGTAATTTTATAAGATCCAATAAAGAAAGAAATTCATTTTATTAATGGCTTACAAGAGAAAAACATTTTGTAAAATGTTTGAAAATAAAATAACCTAAATAATAAATCCGAATGGACCTACATGCAACAACACACATAACGAATATGCACCTCTAAAATGGCATACAAAAAAAATTTGATGCACAAAACATTTAATTTGCAATTTGAAATTTTTTCCTACTTAAGGATCAAATGTGTCATTACATTACGCCTATGTCTCTCTTTCACATATATTATAATTATTCTCAGTAATTGTTTACCCAAAGCAAATTTCAATTCGTTTGTTTAATTTGTTGTCAGCTTAAAAGATCCAACCACGTATAGCGCAGGCATAAACAAGCTGATAAACCAAGTCGGAGTCTTGCCCTATTGAAATATGTGCATTTCACATTTTATAATATTGATAAAACTTTCTACGTATTGTTTGCCGGCCTGTTAGGTTGACACTGGAAAACCGCCTAATAGCGGAGCTTACTTAAGATAGAAAATAGCTTGAAAAGGTAATGTATAGACGACCGAAGTTGCACCATTCGCCATGGCAACTTACTTTGCTGACATATCCGACTTGAGCAGAAGGCATGTGCTTTGAAGCGTCGAGAAAAACGACCGACAAGAAGCTTTCGTCCTCCTGACGCAAAAAACGGAGACTGGTAAAACACTAAACTGGATAGTTCTGCATCTGCTCAATAATCTGTATCATTCCACGGCAAAGACGTAGTAAGTGAATACAAAAATCAAATAAAACGAAAATTCGAAAATGTAACAAATCAGAATTTATTTATTTATACGTATGTTTTTTGATAGAAGTAAACTAAAGCTGAAATAATTTGCTTCCCATATAAAATTTGTAAAAATCAAACTCAGACTCTACGTTTAACATTCTCTCTCAGAATTTGTAAAAATCAAACGTAAAGTCTCTACAAATGAACAAAAACCACTCAGAATGTGTATGAGAAAAAATACATATGTTTCTTGATAGAAATAATAACATAAATGGAAGAAAAAGAGGAAAACCAAAGGAATTTTTTAGTAAGCAGAGGAAAACAATAAATAGAAATGAGATGATGGGGCGTGAACCTTGTTTATTCTTTAATCTAGGTTTTTTATTTTTTTTTTTTTTTGGTTAAGTGTACGCTCCCCAATCCTATGACCGGAACCATTTTTTCGCTTCTAGCCACTTGTGATAAATAATTCGGTGATCCGAATTATGCATTATTGTCATCCCACATTTTGATGTTATTTTTTTATTTATTATTTTAGTTTTTCTAATTGCAATACATTCGTGTTGACAAATTGTACACGCTTCCAACATTGAAGAATTTTTCGGACAAACAGTTGATTTATTTATTATTTTTTAAATTTGCTTTAACATTTTTTATTTTTTTTGAGCATCTCCCCTCACTCAGGGCATGTACTGTACTATGCATAAAGCATGTACT
>KK502581.1:128841-173282 GCA_000688735.1 Glossina austeni
GAAAAAAGTACCCAAAGTCTTGAGGTCAATAACGAATCCCTGGAACTTTAAACTATATTGCCAATAGGTTACCGAACATAAATCTTGGAGATGATTGCATAAAATTATATCTCATCCACGAATTCGTTTTCCCGCAGCCGACATCTGCGATTCTGCGTTTTTTGGCGTAATATTCCTCTTTGGTTCAGTTCATTTTGATCATAAATTAATTGTTTAAAGGTAAGCTACGATGGAAAACTTGCTATTCTTACTATAGTCATTTCATAGAACTCGAAACATATTTTAAATGCTTGGCGAAAGAAGCTGTGATTGTTATAATATATAATGAAAATCTTTTGCTTCCTTATGATTTCCCCATCCACGGTAAATATAGTAGACTTTTCGGAAACGAGAGCACTTTTATTAGAATTTTGACGAAAGCAATTCCTTCGGAATGTGCTTTTCAAGAGAACTTCAATTTCGTAATTTTAATTTTATGTACCTTTATTAACGTATTTGACAACTTTAACAACTTTACTTCCGTCAAACGATTCCAATATTCTAGAAAAGTATTCCGACCACGTCTGCAACAAGTATTTGAGAAAAACAGCCTAGGAAGATGGAATCTATAGAAAACCATATGTAACTTATTAGGGCTATTGATCTTTCCGAACTTAGTAGGCCTATGTCCGAAGATTTTCTGTAATTATTAATTATCGAAGTGTTTTTTTTTTAATTTAAAGTTGACATTTTAGTTTAAATTAGAGAAGAATTCTTTAGTCTCTATATCAGCAAAAAATACCGGATGTGAACAAATGTCATTTCTGTAGATATATAGATTTATACATATTTGGTTGTTGTTTGTTTGTTGCTCTTGTTTGCTTGTTCCTGTTGTAATAATGAAAAACTTGCATAAACTTTTATACTGAAAGAGATTAAAAATAAAAACTATTCTAATCAATATCTTCACGTAAAAAAAATTGCACAATGGCCTTACGTAAACAAGGATATTTGTTTTTTGCCATCACTATTTCCATTAGTGTTTCGCATAGAAAATAAAGTCAATTCTAAAAAAAAGATAAAGAAAAAAGCTGCTAAAATGATCACCTAAGAGACAACTTTGCATTTGCACAACGAATACTTCAATTTAAAGTTCGACGCTTGGTTTAGCCATATGGCAATTTTCAAAATATAATAAAAAGCAGCTAACTTTGCGTCCGCAAGGTATTAATTTCATTCTTTGTTTGCCGGTCAAAGTGTATCACTTTCCGCTTTCACATGCGCCACTTGATTTCGCTTGAGCACGTCGGCCTTGCGCAACTTTTTCATACTTTTGGCATAAAAATGATTGGTGGTATATATTTTCCGTACCACTATTACCTCGCCAAACGCCCCCACTCAAATTGGTTCAATTTTCACGAACATGCTTTTGTCCATTTTGGCACGTTTCAGACGTATATAATTGCTTTCCTTTTGATTGAGCATTTTACGCATTTCGACTTGAGTTTGCGTAGACAAGCCAATTTTGAGCATTTCCTTTTCCACCTGATTCTTGCGGAACGTTCTTTGCTTATAAGATTTTAGAACATTTTCAATATATTGTTCCATACAAAATTTAAAAGCTTGAGGTGAGTATTGACGTATGCGACATTCTTTACGTTCTTCTTCTTTCTCCTTTCAAACTTTCTTGCGTTCCCGTATCGGGGAAGCGTGGTTAATCTTCTTACAGTATTCAGGTATTGCGGTGGACTTACTAGTCGAAACTAACGCATTGGCACTACTTAAAGTAGCATTGCCACTAATAGATTTATTAGAACAAATGGAGAACTTGCGTGTCATGCCCGACGATGTGATCACGACAAAGCTTCTGATAATATAGTTAACACTTTAAGAAAGTATGAAAAACATTGGATTTACTCAACTAAGTTGATTATCAAGTTCCTCGCTTCACCAAGCATTGCGGGGATTACAAAGTGCTTGGCTTTGACTGCGAATGGGTAGGCGTAGGATGCAGTCGTAAGGCTGTCGCCTTATTGCATTTGGCACCTAAGGGTTTTTGTGGTTTTTGTTTCACTTATGGCACATGCATACTATACCGAAAAGTCTAAAGAATCTCTTGGAAGACAAAGAGATAATAATAGTTGGGATAGCTCCTGCGGCAGATGCTCAAAAATTGCAAGAGGACTATGGTATTTACGTAGCTAGTACCTTCGACATACGTTATTTGGCCGTTATGATTGGATGTAAACCACTGGGTTTGGAAAAATTATCGCGGTTGGTCTTAAACGTCGACTTGGCATATGTCCGCTTCGAATTGGAAAGACAAGAAGCTGAACGATGCACAAATTGGATATGCTGCTAATGATGCTTTTGCAGGAATAGAGATTTTTAAGCATTTATCTTACAGACTGAAGAGACGCTACTCCCTTAAGAAATTAATAAAATTTATTTTGCTTAATAAAATTATTTTTAATTTGTTTAGTAACGAATTGTTCTTCACAAACGTTGACTTTGTAAGAATTAAATATGAAATAAAAGATCTCGTAGGACATCCTTTCATCAAAAATTTTGCACAATGCAAATCAGTGAACTTGGCACGAGGATCATTATTATCTGGTTATGACACTTGCCGTCTTCAAGCGCCAAACGGTGAACTTTTGTGTGGCTTGAGTTCATCGAAAGCTGTGTAGTATTTGGAGAATTGGCAACGAAAATATTGTCTAAACCATTTACGGTATGTTTAAACAAAGAGCCGGCTTGTAGAGAATTTGGTTATCAGGTGTCTCATCTGAATGAGTGCGCAATTTGCTATGGGCGTGATGCTTTTGTACTTAAAACCATCGTGCCAAAGGAATATCGTAAACATTTCCCAGGTAGTTACTTAAAGGTATGTTAAAATTTTTGAGACTTTCCATTCTTTTGCTTGCTGCTTTCGTTTTCAGTTATAATTCAATTTTATTCGCGCGATCACGTAAAACTTCTGTGCGTTAAATGTGATCGCCTAAGTGATATATTCGACGTCCAAATTCACAATGCATTGAGCTTGATGTGTAATGCTCCTAGCGGCTATGAGCAGGTAACTAAACAGGTAAAAGAGTTACAGTTTGGTTTAATTGGAATTTTCATATATTTTCAATCAACTTTAATTAAACCTATAAATGCTAAAAAAATGAGCTCGACAAAATAAAATCATGTCATGATTGCAAAAATTACTAGCTAAAAAGCTAGCAAAAATTACGAAATGTTTTTAAAAGTTTACTCTGAAGACAGTCGTAGTAACGAGGAGAAGCTAAGCAAAGCGAGAGATTCCAATCACAGTGTAAAAGTAATCAAAAAATTCCAAACAGTATATTGAGGTTTAAGAGAGTTGGAAAACTTGTATAGAAGCCATTTTCGGCAAAGAGAACAAGCTATCCCGAATACCTTGACAACGCATTACGAGGTAATTTGTTGAACAAGAAAATTAAAACTTTTATATAACATTAGCTTTTGTTTTTATGTAAATCTACAGATTGGAAATATGTGCCTGCGGTTGTAGAAATATGTTGATAGCTGACTCAGAAGCGCAGAGAGATTGGAGCCTTTTGCCACTACCATTCACATTCCAAATAAATTTTCTCATCTCTGTGCGCTTCTCTATTAATACTCAAAATAACCTAAAATAATATCGGCTTATGATCGACGTCACCTACATGATATTTATAAATATTACTCAACATGAAAACTAACGTGTTTACGTTTAAATAAAAAATAGCGAAACGTGATTTACATTTTGTTTTTCCCGAAAATACTGACTCTCTGCTTTATTTTATTTCCTAAATGTTCTTATACCATCTGCGTTTTCAGTTTAGCCGTCATATCTTGAGTAACTTCAAAACCATGTCCGTGGCCAGGTATTATGTATGGACACATTTCAGGCATTTTACACGATTTTCCATTTGTTGTTTGGAAAAAAAATTTATAGAATATTTTTTTCTTCTCTTTGCTTTTCATCCGGATTGGTAAGTGTTTCCCGTTATAAGTGCCACACCAACATCAGCCTGTCTCCCTATGGAGACAGGGTCTGAATTAATTGTGATAGAGACGATTTCAAGGATTTCTATACGAATGAGCATAACAAGAAATCGAGGATGGATAGACATGATGTTAATCTATCTCTCAAAGGAGGAGCAGTAAGTAAAGATTTGACAGTGCTAAAAAAAACAGGTATTTGATAAGCCCTATGATTTGTGTGCCAAAGAGATTGAAAAGCATGATATTAATTTATATGACTATCTTTCGCAAGGCAGTTTTGTAGTTTTTGTTGAAACTGGCGAAAATGCCGAGGGAAAACGTGTAAACATCAACTCGGACCTTTTTTTCTATGATTATTTAAAAACTTTCAACATCGACGGTTTACTCGAATTAAAAGTGGTCAGCAGGGGCTCTTCAGCTCTGCTGCCAATGCCAACAACTTTGCCGCCAATAATGATTTGTCTAAAAAGAATTTAAAGGCGTACATACCGAGGTCGTTCACAGGGAGATTCGGAGTCATTCGAAACATCCCATGTACATACAATGTAGTCGAAATTATTAAAAACACCGTGTCCGATATTGCGACCAAGTCCGCTGTCCGTTTTCAAAAAAGGAATCCCGACAACAAGGATGAGTGGATTCCCACAACCAGCATCAAAATTGACTTCAAAGGGAAAATTCTTCTAAAGTCAATCAAATTTAATTATTGTCGTCTGCCGGTGGAGTACTTTATACCCACCTTAAAATAATGCTTTAAGTGCGATAGATACGGTCACGTTTCGAAATTCTGCAAAGCTAACGAGAGCAGATGCCTGAACTGTGGGAAGTCTCCGAAGTGTGTGAACTGTGAGAAGATGAAATATTTGTCCTGTGGTTCAGGTGAGCACAACACTCTCAACAAGTGTTGCCCGAACAGGGAGCTTGAAGTGAACATCAATAAAATCACGGCAATTAAAAATCTCTCTTATGAAGAAGTAAAAGAGAAGTTTTCCTCAAATTACTTCGAATGTCTTGATGACAATTCCTACGATGACAATTTTCCTCCATTGGGGAACGCGTCTGCCATTTCGAGACGACAATGAAAATGCCAATAAAATTTTAACCAAGAATAAATTTAATGCTGTCGTCAAAAGGAAATCGGTTCTTTCCAAATCTCCTCTCAGTTCATCCACCAAATCTTCTCTCAATTCACGCCCCAAGCCGTATTGAACAAGTCTTCGGCGTCCAGTAATTTCAAACAACTATTTGCGTTCCTCAGAGCTTGAAAGAATAATCTCCGCGTTTAAAGAATGTACCCGTCCAAAGGAATTTGAAGCAAAAATGTCTGATTGTGCTAATACTCGCTTCGAGAAATCGCCCAGTACTACGAGTAAATCCGCTGGGATTTCGTTTTTATTTAAAAAATGATCTCGTTTTTACAATATAATATTCAAAGTGTTCGACGTAACTTCTCATTTCTCGTATTTGAGATCTCGATGACTTATTTGTAAACATTCTGCAGCTGTTTTTCTTTCGAATTCCTATACCACCCATTGATCTGTAAACATTCCGCAACTGTTTTCCTCTCGAATTCCTATACCACCCATTGATTTGTAAACCTTTTGCAGATCTTTTTCTCTCAAATTCCTATACCACCCATTGATTTGTGAACATTCTGCAGCTGTTTTTCTCTCAAATTCCTATACCATCTATTTGTAAACATTCCGACTATGAAATGGGTGCTATGTTGTTAAATGTGTTAAATTTAGAATCTCTCATGATACCAAACTGAAAAAATATATACATTCAAACTCTCACATGGCACCAAATTCGGAGTCGTTTTTTTAATTCAACAAGTTATAAGTTTAATGGTATAATAATATAAACCTTTTGAATTAAATATGTGAAAAATTACTGAAAAAATGCACAAATTCACGCTTCGATTCTGTTATGTGAGTGATAATAAAATAAAGTGTGTGTGAGAGAAATCAAGCTGCCATTTCTGCTCATACCCGGTGAAGGGCATAAAAAAATTCAAAAACATAATGAAATTTTGTGACTCACCTTATATTGCAGATGGGCTTTTACACTATCAATTCCCAGTACAATTAGAGAACACTATCTCTCATAAAATTTTATTAAACCAAGAATGGAACCGAGTCTCCCATCATAGGCTTGGAACTTTGCTTATCTTAATTCCACTGAGATGAAAATTATATCTCGATGAGATTAAATTAATTTGTGAGCATATTTGGATGATGATATCATTTTCGACAAGATGCCGTTCAACTTTTTATTATAAACTTGAACAAATCCTCAATTGCGCTTGATCAGGTCTAATGATTTCAATGGACAGTGCAATAATTAATTAATAATATAAGAGCAATAATTAATTAATAATGATGCACATTTCAAAATTGTTGCCACGAAATATTCTGTCCACTTTGTTATAATCGATTATACATTTAATTTAACACAAGGATGTAAAAAATGAGAGCGAATACATAACAATATTTTTGATTATTTTATCTATTTTGTAGTATCATATTTCTTTAGGTGTTATTGATTGTTTGTTGAATGTAGTGATTTTGGGCCACACACACTTGTCGAGGTCAAGTCGCATATGTGTGAGTCATCGCTTTTGTGGGGATCATGTCGCGTTTTTGTGAAAGTCAAGTGGTGTTTTTATTGGAATGCAGTGCATAGTTTAACATCTCCGTGTTATGGTTTGAGATAACCTTGAATTTATTGATGGCAAAGTCCTAATATTTGCCGTATCATTCATAAATACTGGATGTCTCGGTTTAAAGATATTATTCTCGAACTGATCGCTACGTACATCTTCCTCATATGTAGGAGGAGCTGTTAATTCCGATGTTGTATAAAGTTAAAGTTGTCAATTAAATGATAAAACATGCTTTTACTTACCTACAAGCTTAGAAAAATTATTAATCGGTTGGGTTGTAATTGGTCATTATGCTGGCGTATACAGGCGAGGTGCCAATTGTAAACAAAAATTCAATTATTAGATCTCTATGTATTCGTGATACTTCGGCAGTGAATTTTAGCGTGTAGTAGGCTTTTAATAATGTTGGAGTTACCGATTGGCATAGTGGAAGGCATTTTCAGACATTCATTGAATTCGGCTTTATTTTTTTTGACTACTTCGCCACAATGAATGTCGTCGATTTTCATTTCAGTTTCTTTTGTTTTTGTCTCAGGTGAGCGGCTAGTGTACACTTTTTTTTTCATTAAGCGCACTTTAACATCTGATTGCTTGCTTAGAATAATATTAAAGTGAACTTTCTGACCAACTCCAACAAAAGACTTTCTCATCAATTCTATGCAAACGTTTGCTGTGAAACGCAATCGGAATTCAGGCTATTTTGTTTTAAAAATTTGTCATTAATTATTATTTACCACATTGGATGGATTTAAATTTAAATCGTGCGGCACTATGACTGTATACGGATGCTTAAATATAAATATATATATAGATATGTTCACGCCATTTCTGTTACCTCGTCCCATTTAACAGATGAGAGAGATTTTTTATTCATCATTTTTCTTGTTTTTTAAAAGCAAGTCTGTGCTCTCTCTATTGTCATTTCTCATTTATATTTCAGTTTGATAAAAAGGCCAAGATATCTATTTAAGTTTGACGTAAAACAAAAAATTCTTTCTTTCATATTCCAAAAGATGGTCGAACGCCTTTCTCATTTATATATTAGTTTGATAAAAAACACAAGCGCTTCATTAAAGATTGAAACCTAGTAAAAAATTACCAAAAAATAGCCGTCCAAAAAATAGGCCGTCAATATAATTAATAAAATGCAGTTTATCAGTCTTATCGCAGTTTAATATTTGTATTTGATGTTTATTGTAATTCTCTGGAGACAATCGAGATTCGTAACAAGTCCCAATATGTGTATTCAAACACAAAGATTTCAAGTGCAAATTTAAAGGCTTTTCTTCAATATCGTTTCGCAAATCGAATTCGGATTTGAAATTTTCCAACTGCGAAGATTTCCCAACTTCTTCATCCATATCATCATCGTAATCACTCCTAAATTTAATAATTTTTATTACATTTGGTTGGAAGAATTCCCGTAACTCACTCACTCACTCAGTACGTGCAAAGCTTTATTTAGCTTTTGCGATAAACGTTTTGTGAACAATTGTAAATCTTGCTGAACTTTGATTTCCAAGTCAAATACATTTACTTTAGCTGATGCGTTAGTCTTGTTGAAAATAAAATGATGGAAAGATGGACCAGCGAAATGGAAAGAATCGAAAATCTCCTTGAAAAAGAGAAAAAAATGTATGTAAAAAGCAATGTTAAAGCAAATTTTATTTTATTGTCATCAATCAAAAATTACCTGCAAAGTCGCTACTCACATTTCTATGCTGCGAATTTGTCGTAGTTTCTCATCAACATTTTTTATCAAATGGATAACATTTTGTTGACTGTTGACTGCTATTGTTGGAGGAATAAGTGTTGGGTGGTATTTGTTGATATGGATTTTGTTTTAAAGATGTCATTATTTTAATATTATTGTAAATAACGTTGCTGTTTAACATAAAAGGCACTTTTTGACTATTTAGATTGCGCACAGTTTCAAACACAATTGATTAAGTCCTGCTTTAAAGCTGTAGTGGCATTATTACGCAAATGTGATTCTTTGCGTACTCGGCGACCACTCGGGCGGATGGAAATTAATTTAACCGTAAAAATTCCAAAGTAATATGCATTTAATTTTCATAGTTTTCCAATTTTTAACCTGTTGAACTATTAATAGTTGCGGCAATATTACCAGCAAAAATTGCTTAGTGTATAAGTGACACTTACTAGGGGATTTTCGAGAGAGTCGTTTGAGCGTAACCTTAATGGACAAAGGAAATAGAATGGCTTTGAACATGCATGGAACTCGATCATTGTTGGTTGATACCAAATTGTGAACTAGTTTCAAAAAACTTTACTATATTGACAATACTGTGCGATAATATAATAGATATTAAGACGCAAAACACGTTAAAGTCCTTGACTTGACTCCGATTTGCTTAAAAATTCATTCGCAGACTATACATGTTGAGCTCGTAGGCATGAATTTTGGCATTTTTAAATGGAATGTTTTAACAGAAACAAAGGTAGTTCGGCTATTTCGAGGTAGATGTTCTTTTCTTTGCACTCTTAAATGCCAAGGCAACCAAGATCAAAACGCTGCTAAATATTATTCTGAATTGATGGAAATAAAATGCTTAGACCATCATTCTTCACATCAGTGTTTTTCTTAAAGCATCGGAAAATAATTCCATTAAGTTGTTTGGAACCGAAAAATAATCCCAGGGGGTTGTGTCGAACTGAAATGACATTAAAAAATAATTGCATGAACCATAATTCCACGACCAAAGGTCGTGACAGAGACAAGCTACTAGTAGACCAAAGATTTCCAAATCGGTCATGAACCTTTCCATACGACCAGTTTTTTTCATATTCACAATAGGCATACAGAGTATGGCTTTAATGCAATCAATTTCATTCTCGGTTCGTATCTCCAAAATCATCAATATTCACCGTCTGGCCTGTGCTGACTACGAACTGAGCAATCTGGGCTAAAGTTTTTTTTGGTGAGATCATCCACTGAAGGTCTACAGATATTGACCGACTGATTGACAACACCCAACCCGAATAGCATCAGAACTCCGCACAATTTTCCAAAATTATAAAAACTATTAATTTAAAATACGCTTAGACATCTATACCGCTCTATATCGGCGTTGCATCCGTTGCCTGCAGGCAACATGTTGAAGTTTATTTCAATCGTAAAACAGGAGGAATTTGACTTAAGCGGAAAATTTGACAGTATAATCAAGACCGTTAAGCAATTAAAAGTTATAGGTCCAAGCGCAAAACTTAAAAGGACGCATTTTTTTTTTTTGATCAAAGATCGCAAACATCGAAAAAGCGACATACAATAACCACCGTTGGAGTTAACTATCAAGGTTAAAACTAAGGCCGCTGCTCTTTAACAATAAGTGTAAGACAGATAAACAAATGTTTAAAAAACCGTTGTTTTTATTTTTTTCCGTAATAAGTCCAGCTTTCGCCGATGAATAAATACAAAATATATTTGCTTTCCAAATTAAAAGCATTGAGCATAAGCCACTTTAAGGTTATTTTAAATGCATCATTAAAAGATATTATTATTTACACCACTTAGAATACTTTTCACTTTTTGGCTAACCGATCCTTGTAAGCAGACCCCAGGCGGCGGCGATACAAAGCTGCGGCAGTAGCTACGCATTTGGTTTGTAGGATGCCACGTCCTGCGACAGCAATATCAGCAGCCTTTTCCTTTATCGCGTATTCTGGTTCATTGTATTGTTGGCCCAATTTGTCGGGCTTTTATAGTTGTAGTTTATAAATAATGAGCAAATAATACATTCGCCCATTTTTAACACTAGCCTGCGGGCGATAGCTTCCACGCAAAAAACAGACAGGTGGGAAGACGAACGGACGGACAAAGAATCATGCTTAAAGAAATTCAGAATTCGATCCTCATAAAAAATATATATATCTTGCAAGATCTGTGAAGTTTGATTCACGATGTTACCAACAGTTTGATAAAGGAATGAAAAGAGATATTAAAATATTTTGGCGTGGCTAATTTATTTCATTTTTGCTTCTGCAACTTCAGTCATAGAACTTAAGTGGAAATTTTTAATGTTGTATCTGGTGTAATGAGCAGAAAGTCGCACTGAGAATCTGGTATTTTTACTCTACGTTTTAAGCTTGGTGTGTCCCTTGATCGATCTAACAAGTTTTCCAACAAGTTTTCCAATATCTCCATTTTTGCGATCGCAAAAGAAGAAAAGAAGACAGACAGACGGCAAGAGGGACAGGCAAGCTTATTATTATTGCTGAATCGATTGGTATAATATAAGGTGGTTCTATCCCAAGTCATCCTGCATACCTGCAGCCCTAAATCTACATAAAATAAAACAATAAATAAATTCTTAATAATAATATATTTATATAATTCTTAACACATAATTCACAATACATAAATTTGGAAAAACTTAAATCAGTCAAACATCGAAAGCAGTAGTAGATCAGCAGTAGTATGTTTTGTAGGATGTTTTGTACTCCGGAGCAGAGTTAGAGTGAGTGTAGTTAGAACGGATATGAAATCCAGAAAGAGAACGCAAGACTTGGGTGAAAGTGGTGAAAAACAAGAATGAAGATAGACGAAATAAAAAGACATGAAGTTAGAAAAAAGAAATCTGCGTTTTTCATGAAGGCAGTTAGCACCTCCAGGTGAGAGTAATCGTGACCACCAAAGACGTCAAAGAAGTTGTTGTAGATAAGTTTAGCCTGATATTATTCCATCTATTCCATTATTCCGTCCAAGTGGGCGGATCATTTTCAGATAAAGTTTGTTACAGGTATGGTTGATCATAAGTCTGTAGAGGACTTTGATCTCCCAAGACGGGAAAAGATGATACATATGAAATACGTTTGAACGATGTACATTTTCTCGCCAGGATTGAGACACCGCCAAATCTATCATCTCTGCATTTGGTGGCAGCTGCATAATTGGATAATTTTAAGTTTGACACCGATTCATTAGAATCAAAAATTTTGCTGAGCATACAGACATCGATGTTATTGGAGTTCAGAAAAAACCAAGAGAGGAAAAATCTTTGTATGTTGTATTGGAGGAAGGATATCATATTGGGGTGAAGGACAACATTATGGTGGAGTTCGAGCCGCTTTGTTGAAAAATATCAAAAGACGAGGCGTCGGTATTCATTTTCGCAAGCAACGAGTCTGTCTGCTTTGTCTCACAAGCAGAGCATATTGGCTAGGAGCTGTTCCAGTTGTGAGATCTTATAGGTGTTGACAAACTGTTTAGCCTGAGAGACGGAGGGAGGTATTTGATAGCCGTTTTTGTACCGTGGGGACTGTGGGCTGGGGGATGTTAGACTTAACATTGGTTTTTATAGTTCCGTTTCGTAAGGATCTTATTGAAATCTTGATGAATGTAGTTTTAGTTAACATAGCCACCCTCCAACAAACCCTTTAGTTATAGGTTGATTGTTAGGTGTTAAAGGAAGATCAGATTGTTTTACAATTATTTCACTTGCTAGGCTGTCCATTTGATGGTCTTGCGATATAGATAGAAAGTTTTTAGATACGGCTTCATCTAAATCATTAACCACATTACTTCAATTCATTTTCGTCCTTAGTGCGGTTAATTGTTCAGCATTTGGAGAATTCCCAATTACATTTTCCATATCAATTAGGCCTTAATATAAAGATGTTGTCATTGATTTGCTTGAGTTATTTTGAATCTCATCTTTCCCGTTACTTTTCTGCTCTCCAAGTTGTGTGGCCGTTGGTAAAAGAAAAAGCGGTGTGTTTGTTGCTGATGTTCTGTATAATGGAACAATTTAGTGATTGCCGAATTTTCCTGGAAATGATAAACACAAGCAAAAACTTACGTTTGGCATACATGTGTCATTGTGATGAGGCGGTGAACCCAGGCGTATGGTAAAATAAATTAAAAATAAGTAGCTTCTTCTGTGTTGCTATGTCTTTCTTGTTGAACCATAATAACTGATGACTCAAGTTTTTAAATTTTGTTATTCACACAATTCCGTTTTTAGATTTTTATTACTCATATAATTCCGTTTTTAGATTTTACTACTCACAGCATCCAAAACAGCTGTTTCAATTTCATCATATGTTGCCTTAGAAGGAGACGGTTCAAAATACGGTGATTTTCTTTGCTCCTCTAGTTGTGTTTTTACAAACAATCTTTGAACAATCACTATATTCTTCGTTTATATCGATATTTTAACAGATATATTGTTGTAACGCATTACGCGATCTACCACCACACTAACTTCATGATGCATTTGACCCCAGGCTCCATTTAGCGATGTGGGAGCATTTGGTGGTATAATGGTTGGAAAAGGAAAAACATATTTACCGACTGGTAATACCATTTGAGTTCCACCACTTTGTCCGCAGACACACCGATGTAATAATGGTTTACCATCTTTCTCTCTTTTTTGTTTCGATTTTTTGGTATATATATATATATATATATATATATATATATCAGCCGTATATTGAATTTCAAGCTCAATACGAAATTTTCTCATTTCAATTAGAGAGAAAAAATCTCAATAGAATGTGTATGAGAAAAAATACATATCGTGTGTTCTCATATAAGCGTTCTCTCGCAGAATTTGTAAAAATTGAACTTACGGTTTACTCAAATTTGTGAAAATCAAATTTAGAGATTCTAAAAATGAACAAAAACCACTCAGAATGTATATGAGAAAAAATACATACGATTTCTTCTCATAAAAACATTACGAAAACTTTATTTATTCCTAACAGCGTTTGTGCCTTTTTATTTACATTTACATACATTACAACATGCATTCATTCTATCATTTCACTGATGACATCCAGAAAAGTATACCAAAATGATCAATCAACAGCACCAATCAAGTTATTTTGTAAACAAAGGGCACTTGATCCATGTATCAGCATATTAGTGAAACTTTACCTCAGCACTGTTTGGAGTATATTTTACTTAAGTCGGCTTGCGTAGGGAATGGCGCTAATTAAATTTCCCCATATTTACATGACAGCAAATTAATTTCTACTGTAGGACCAGTTAATGACTTCCGTAAATAAGTAAATTTGTTTGAATGTGTTCAAGCTATCAATATGGTGCCTTACTTAAAAGGTAATTATACCCACAATAATTGGTCGCAGATACTATATTTGACTACACTTATTTCATTACTGTAGTATATTTCAGAGGCGGAATAAGTGTGGTCAAGAATATATGTACCTTGTGGGGTCCCTTGAAGTTTCCTTCTGGGGTTTGCAGCTGTTTTGACATAATGAATGTTAAAGTGAAAATCGTCATCCGTACGTGAGATATATCCCACAGGTGGTATTTCTCACTTCTATTTCAGTTCGACGCAGCTACCACAAATTATTTTCTATACTATACGAAATTATTTCTCTCCTCCTTACAGTTCGACGCAACTACTACCAATTATTGTGCTGTTTTTTAAAAAAAAGGTTAAAAATGTAAATAATCACGAAATAAAGCGAAGCACAATTGATTGATTGAAAAAAAAGCATATATTTATAATTAGTATACTATCTACTTACATAAGTTTATTAAAAAACTCAGCGCGAAATTATATATTTTATCTAGTGTAAGATCAATAAATCGGTAATTCCCATAATCTCTGGAAATAATGCGTTGTGAAAAATTCAATAACAAATACGATATATGGTCTCTTGGTCGTCGAATCTTTGTATGGTAAAAAGGTGCAACTTTCAATATTTCTTGGCGAAAATGCATTCGTAATAATAATTTTATATAAACACCGAATTTATCCCGCATGTTTATCGTTTGTTTATTATTTGCATCCCACTTTATATAACATAAGAGCTCTTCTGAGAAACATGGCAAAAATGTCGAAGTTTTGTTATTTTGTGAGAAAAATTGTTTCATAAAAATAATTTCATTTAAAACTTAACTGATTAAGTAGTACCATTTTTGGACATCATTGTTTACAAGGATTGCCATTAAATATTATAACCTCCTTAAAACCTTAAGTTTTTAATATTTTATAATGAAAATGGCTCCAAAGTAAATTAAAATCACGAAGATATATCTTTTTGTAAAGATTCTTCGGAAATGCAGGCTTACAAGCATTGTCAGCTAGGAGGTGTTTCTATGGTGACCACGTCTACTATGTAGTCTTTTATCACGAAGAAAATGAAAAATAATAAAATTTTTAATAAGCAAATTAAGTTTGTTAAATTTGGAGCATCCTCCAATATTATATATTATATATTATAAATTAGTAATAAATTACGACTATCTCGAACGAATTTTTATGTAAATGGACCTTTTTCAGATTCATTACCTTGGCGTTAGACGACCTATTGCACTCGATTTTCTCCTTTAATAATTGAGTTTGCTCCCTTAATAGTTGTTGCACACTACACTAATTTTTAATATAACTTTCGTAAAGCTTCTTTCTTTACATTTTCTTTCGACATTTTTAAATTTTTCACAATTTTTTTTCGCAGTTAGCACATTTGCATTACCAGCTCGTTTCTATTGAGTTTCATTAAGGTGGCTTACTGTAAACAAACCCAATTGCACAAAATTAATCAAAAATTTTAAAATGCAATTTAATACTTCAAAAGTTTTATTTTCTTACAAAACAATTTGTTACTTTTTATTTTTTATTTTAGGGTCATTTTCATCATTAGATAAGAGGGTGAATCAGAGAAAACGATAGAAAGTGTTGATGAAACGCAAAGGAGAACTCCACGTGCGACGTGCGCTTTTTCAATGATCTCGTTTAACTGTATTCAATGGGGACGTTGCGAATAACTCATAACGTTGTTAGCAGAGCGCAGAGCTAAAAAGCAATTTAGCTCTGCCCCTGCTAACCACTTTTCTTGTAAGCGATTAATGTTGAAACTTTTCGAATAATCATAGAAGAAAAGATCCGAGTTAATGTTCGTACGCTTGCCTTCGGCGTTTTCACAAGTTTCAACAAAAACTACGAAATTGCATTGCGACATATAGTCATACAAATTGATATCGTGATTTGGATTCGCTTTGACACTCAAATCAGAAAATTTGTAACTACCAGTTTTCTGAACACTGTTAAATCATCAGCTTTAGCTCCTGCTTTGGGAAATAAACCAACTTCATCCCAAGCCATCCCCGATTTCTTATTATGCTCAGTGGCATTCACATAAAAATTTTCAAAATCATGTCTATATGTAGTATTTAGATCAGACCATGTCTCCGTAGGGAGACAGGCTGATGCTGTTTTAGCTATTATTCCGGAGAACACTTACCAAAAATCCGGACGAAAAAAGGAAACATTAATTTTTTTTAAAAATTTTCAAAAATTTCTTTTCACTTTCAAAATTTTTTTTCCTTTTTTTTAAATTCTCGTTTTTCCCCTTTTTTTGTTTTTTTTTCACTAAGACCGAAAAGACACGAACAAATTTTACAACTGCCGGTTGTCCAATGTCGTGTTGTTTCAAGTATTGTTTAATGTGGTAGACATTCTCGTCTTTGATGTTATGTCAATCTTTTTACTATTTAACTAATTTAACTAATTTTATATGTTTTTTGGTTTTCATCGCATGGTAATACAATACAATTCTGGAGTCTTGAAACGCGCTGATTCTGGCAAAGAAGTTATGTGTCTGAAAAGTATCGTAAATTCGTGTATAAGAAGCACGATTTTGTCAGAAAAGTACGTTTATTTATTGACTTTGTTATCCAGTTTGTCTTGAATATACGAAATAAGTGAAAACAATTTTCATTGCCTATAATTATTTATCTATAAATTGTAAGATAGAATCTTCAGCTCTTGTTAGTAATGGTTAGTTTGGTAGTTGTTAATTTATCAAAACAAAAAAGAACAAATGTTATATTTTGACAACAATAAATAAATATGCACAATAAGTTGCCTCCTTTTCCATTTACATAAGAATGATAGCAATGAAAGTGGTGTGGAAGTTTTACATGATCCCAAGAAAAACGTTTATCAACTATCGGCTTGGTCGAAAACGAAAGTCGACTTTCAGATACGTGATTATTCTGCGATATGATTTACTTACTTTAAAAATTCGGAACTGCGCCATTGTTTGCCTACTTCATTTCTGCTTTGAGAAATGAAAATTTTATAAGGCAATTTGAGTCAAATATTAAAATTTCCTTTAGTCTTATTTTTCCCATTTTTTAGCAAAATTTCGTCGATTGTAACGAAGATATCCTCAAGATTTGTGCTTACAAGGCTCACATAGGTAAATTTTTAGTATCGCACGTTCCAATTTGTGCTTCCAACGACGGAGAACATGGCTTTGGGGTGGAAATATTGCATATTTGGTACAACGAAAATGATAGAGGGTATAAAAATTCTTATTAATTCAAAATAGTTGTGAAACAATTCATTCAATCATAAGTTTTTAAAAATTGTTCGAATTCAACGTGTACTTTGTTTTTAATTTGTGATTTTACTTTTAATACATAATGTGTTAAAATTGTTAGTTTTTAAATTCAAAAAATCATTTGCTAACAACTTCACTTATAGTTATATCATCAAGTTTCAGTTTCTTGCTACTGCTTGTTTCATCTTTCTCGAGGTATTTTTCAGATAAGTGCTTCGGTGCTCTGCGTATAGACATTTTTAACTCATATTGCTCCAGGAGTTCATTACCTTCATGCAAAACAAATGGTAAAGTAGCTTTTTGATAATAATTTTCAATTAATTCCAAATTATTCATGACCGTATCAAGCATGTGAGATTTTTCACACCAAATACCGGGAGCATCATTACGTATTGGATTAATATGTATATGCAAATGATAGAAACTGGGCTGATAATGCAAGTACATGCGCAATTGTGCCGACAGTAATCCGTAACGTTTTTCAATAGCCTCTGCTGCCCGTGAACGAATGTTACGTAGCAATGGTAAATGATGAGCATTAAGATCACGCAAAGATTTAATACCACGTTTGTGAGTAATGATCAAAAGATATAAAGTTTCTAACGTGCGACCATCCCATTTTAGATCAGGTAACAAAATGAAACCGGTTTCTGGATCAGGATCCTCATAAACAATACGTTCCACTTCTTGCTTGTGATCGAGAATATTGTATACCCACTTGAAATAAAACAAGTAAAATTTGAAGAAGGAAACTAGGATTAGTAATAGCATTATCAACAATTTTCAACGATATAATTAGAATTTATAAAGGATAAATTACGGCACGTCTAAATAGAAACAAGTAAATATAGAGACCAGAAAATTGTACCCGGACGCCCTTTTATAAAAAGCCACTGTTGAAAAAAAAGCGAAAAGTTAAATTTACACACTCGATGATATTGTACTTTCTGTTTTTGCGGAATTGTTTTTGTGGAAATTTATATTGTGTATTTGTTGTAGTTTATGAGCCACGAGCAGAAGACACGAAATCCAAAGGTGTTCTTTGGTTATAAGCCGTGTGGGCGTTGTATGCATGTTCTTTGGTCTGTTTCGGCCATTTTCAAACACTTTTGCAAATTTGTAGGCGATATCTTCTCCTTTACGAATTAGACAATGTGTCCGTAGATACTACACAGCTGGGCACACAGACATGGTTAGGTGCCTTCCGAGTTTCAAACTGGCCAAGAAACGTTACGCTTTAGGGGGTCCTTGAAGCTTGCATATAAGCGTTGTAAAGGTAATGAAAATTAAATTTTAATATAGTATAATAGCGGTCAACATTTCCTACTATTGTACAGGTACTACACCATCCATAGGATATACGTTCAAACTTTTCCACATTTATTTGCTGTAGTTTAGGAGTAATAAGCGAAAGGGGAGCTATCGTTAATTTAGGTGCTATTGTGTGTTCTTTGGCAGACTTTGTCCATTTTCAACATTAATTTCCAAAGTTTCTGCTAAATTCGTAGTAGATAGCTTTATTTTTGCGGCCGGAAGAATGTTTACAACAGACTTTGCGCAGACGGACATGTATTAAGTATTTGCCCAAAAGGATTAAACAAAGAACATTCTATAGCCGCGGACATTTCGTAAAAATTGCGTAGATTATCCCCATTATCAAACAAAAGCGTGCATCAAGAAAAGTCAGAAAAATTAAATTAACGGAAGAATACGAAATAGGCGAAATAAACGCGCCGTATACAGTATAAAATCCAACCCCGCTCCCTGGAATGAAATATAAATAAGGCAGATTAATATACCGCAAAAATATTTTTGAAAGTTCTCAATGCAAAATCAGTTGAATGTAGGTATACCAAGACAATGTGCAGTTAAAAGAGATGGATCCATAAGATGAAAACGATTTACTTGACTTATTTAACACTTTACTTAAATATAATGAAAAGAAAAAACACCATTTTAATGATGCTACCTTTATAGTTTTCAAGACAGCAGGAAATATAAATTTCGTTGATTGAACTTGCTTTTTGATGGAAGAAACCAATAGGACATTAGAGGCCAACCCTTAGAAACCACACACTATCTCGCCTAGTACAGTTATTCACTCCTTTCCGTGATAATATAGCTAAAGTTACACATTATTTTCAGGCTAAAGCACACTTTTTCCTGAAACCCGCATATTTATCAGTCGTTTCTGTCTTAAAAAACTACGAAGTATACTTCGTCGACGTACTCACACCAATTTAGAATATCAAAATACTATTACTCAGCAATTGAAAATTGCAAGTTTTTCATATAACGACTTTTTAAAGTAAGGAGTAGTCGAAAACTGGTCCAATTCAAATCATTTTCAATAGGCCGGAATACGGCGGACAGGCAACCTTAGATCGATTCAGAAAATGATTCTGAATTTGGCGGTATAATGTTACATACGTCCGCACGCATACACTGCACAACAAATGGTGTAGGATATAAATGCATACATGGCAAATGTATGTCTTTTTATTTTATGTGTTGATTACTTACCTCCAATGAATGGTGGCTAGTGCTTATGTAGGGCAATGTAATCTCTTCGTAAAGTTCGGGAGTTTCACTTATTATGTATTTCTGGCAAACGGTATATTTTTCAATGTGCTTTTGTGAGGCAGGGTAAACTACAGTAGTTTTTACACCTATAAAATCAAAAAAAGTAAAAAACGAAAATTTTCACTAACATGCACGTCATAAACAAACCATTGAGCTCAACTGGAGGAACGCATTGATAACTTCCATAAATATCGTTAATGAATTCTGTTTGAACTTTTAAATCGCTGCAGAAATATGACATCAGAGAAGTTTTTTTTACATTATCCTTGCAATTTTTCTCTAATAATTGTTCTCCAGATTGGTTTGATTCAGTAGCAACCTCGCTTTCGCGAAAGGCTTGTTTCTCAAGTATAACTACGGCTTTATCAGTATCAGATTGCTCTGGAAAGCAGCCCAATAAAGCTATACTTTTATTCCGCGTATTATTATTAAGAATGCGTTGTAAATGGAAGTTTGCCAAATTATATTTAACCACTCCATCAGTCTGTTTGGTAAGCGTCGCCACTTCTTTTGTTTGAAGATCTGCTACTTTGTCGGCTTCGATTATTATACCAGCTTCCGTTTTCATTTTACTTGTTATAAAAATCTCCGGCATTTTTCAATTGAGCTTTCTGTGATTTCATTTCTTCTTCCTCTTTTAAACTATTCAGCGAGTGACATCAGATGATTCAGCGTGTCAAACCAGAATGCGCGCCTGAACCTGAATGTAATCAGAGGTTGGTTTAGATTAAACCCCACACACAAGGGATTTTTACACGAACAATACAATGTAAGTTGTTTAAAAACACATCGATACGTACAATATATCCATGTTTTGACAATTAGTGAACAATGCAAATGCATTTGAATGTATTGTATTCTGCTTCATGTGCTTCATTTTGCATCATGCGCGAACCGTCAAAACAAAATTTTATTACGCTTTTTAACATATAGCTTGCATTGCATACCGCACCGATGTAAACTTTTGACAAAACTTAAAACTTTCTGAATGCATCGCCAGTAACAATGCCTTCTGCTTTAGAACATCACTTTTTAAAGAAATTTTTCGTTTTGTTCATTTTGCACTTAATTGACTAGTCATATGATTTTGCTCTATAAATGCAAGATATATGTTCGACTTACTTTGCGTATTGCGTAATGTTTATGTCTATTTAGTAATGTATAATTTTAATTTTGATGTTTAACTCTGCTTAATTTTGAAGTGTTTATGAGTGTTTACGACCGTTTATGAGCGTTTATTAGTGTATTTAGGAATGTGTAATTTTAATTTATTTTCTTAGCTCAACTGTCTAATTAATACCCTAATTCGCATAAGCTTGTCACCAATTCAGCATCACCAATCTTTTCGTAAATCGTCATAAACTGTCATTATCATCAACAAAGTGTAGTGTTGAATAAAGGAAAAGAAAAAAAAACTTAGTCGTATCTTACTTTAGGCTTCTGCTGGTGTTATAATGAATGCTTATGCGAATAAAATACAAAAATATTACGTGAGGGTAAACAACGAATTAGGGTGGAGCGATAATGCTACGAAAGCCCAAGCATCAAAAAATAAAAAGAGTCGATTCTATCAAACAAATCAAAAGAGAAAAAGTTAAATAAACTGTTGTTAAATGTTTTCGTTAAATAAAATCAAGTATAGGTAAGAAATATACATGTTGGGATCAACGGCTGACGGTTAACGATTTTTATTTAACCGTTGCACAGAGCCTTTTCTGTTGTTGTAGAAGAAAAACTTTGCGTAAAATGGATTCGGTGGGGTATTAATGCAATGATACACAATTAGTGCGCAGATGAGGTGGATTGAAATGGCTGCGAATTATTCACAATAAATGTGAGAATATCGTAGCGACCCGACGAACACGTACTTCGTCTTCAGGAATTAAAAAATGTGGACAAAAATGGAACTGTTCCTTAATGAGAGGAAGACCCCAAAAAAAATTCGAGAAATAGATAGCAAATAGCAGATATTCAGTATGACAGAAACGGAAAGTTTCCGGAAAGTTTTCCACTTCTCTTTTGGAATTAATGGAATCGTGAGGGCCTTTAGGCAGTACATTAAACAGTCCTGGCTTTTCTTTGCTTGTGCATTAAATTCACTGTCGCAGGTGCAGTAGCCCTCAAAATAATTAATATTTGCTTTAGAGTTCAAAATGTAGAGTAAATAAAAATTACCATATGAATTTATTAGAAAATGTTGTAAACAAAAATAATCTTAAATTGTTCAAAAATAAATAAAATGTTCTCAAATAATATTAATAAATAATGGAGCAGTGTTAATCAATGTGTAAATATTAGCTGACAGTAGGTATCTTAATTTTCGTCTGCGTTTATTACGTTTAAAACAGGAAATAAAAGCTTGAGCTGCAAATAACTGGGGGATTTCATTAATTTTGCTTATTTACTTATTATTTATTTATTTTAGTTACTTATACATGAAATTCAACTAAACAAAATTAGCAGTCGAATTCAAGTACATCTTAAGAGTAAATCTTATACTAATTGTTTTAAAAACTAGTATACAATATAAAGGAAGATACGAAAAAAAAAAAAAAAAAACAAAGTAACTTAAAAATAATAGTTCATGTATAAATAAATAAAAAGAAAAAAAAAAGAAAGAGGGAAAAAAGCATGTACACAGCTAGCACAGAAGCACACCCGCAACAAGAACAGATCCAAGTTGCAAGTGAACCCCTAAACCATTGCAAACATGAATAAGCTTGGCAACCGACACGTTAACACCATGTAATTATGGAAATAAAAGAAAAGCGATATTAAGAATGCAAGAATGCAATCGGGTCCCAACCCAAATTCCTAAAGGCAAACAGCAAGAACTGATTTGATTCAATTGAATCTACATAGCCCCTAGAGGATGGAGACCACACAACACATGTGCAGCCTTTTGGTAATGTAAGGATCAGTAAGCTCATCATCAAACTTTTTGGACCATCTCTTGATAAAACCAAGCGTGGACCTAGTTTTGGTTAACGACAACTCAATACGCAAGTTAAAACGTAACCTACGGTCAAATAGACCGCCTAAATCTGTGACCGCGTCGATGTCCTCTAACTTGTGCGAATCAATGAAATACTGAGTAATGAATTATTTCTTTCTTGAGAAAGGAAGCTTTTCACATTTGATTGCGTTTCTACGGAAAAGGAAGGAAACAGTTTCACATCAGCAGCATACATTAAGATCTGGCTGGATTTAATCACCAAGGGCAAAACATTAACGAAAAAATAACTAAAATGGGTCCTAAGTGGCTGCTTTGTGGTACGCCAGAGTCATGGGAAATTCATGTAAGATGATGAAGTTAAACAAAACCCTGAATGATCTATTATGCAGATAAGAGCTTATCCATTTCACTAAATAGAAACGGAAGCCAGAGGCTTAAAGTTTAAAGATAATTAATTTATGGTTAACCAAATCAAACGCTTTGCTGAAATCAGTGTATATGACATCAGTGCGAGAGCCACTAGAAAAATCCTTGAAAACATGACAAGTAAATTCTAACAGATTGGTCACCGTAGATCTTCCTTTTCAAAAGCTATGTTGGAGTGGAGAAATATGCGATTTGATGGCAAAGGCCAGATGCTGAGCCACAATTCTTTCGAATAGTTAACCAAGACACTCAACTTGGCGATGCCTCTATAGTTCTCAACAAGTTGTCTACTTCCACTTTTGTGAATAGGAATAAGGACTCTTGGACTCTTGCAACACAAAGGGAAAACACCTAAATTCAAGGACTGGTTAAAAATCTTTGAGATAACATCACATAGCTCGACAGCGCAAGCTTTAAGTACACATAATGGAATTCCATCAGGTCCAGACGAACAACTATATTTTAGAGAGCTCAACCCTTCGAAAACGCCATTTTCAAAAATAACCAAATTAGGAATTGAAACCAAATTAGCTATCGGATATGGGTAGTTTGCTGATAAATCGTAAATAGCAGTCGAAATGTTTCGTCGGAAGTATTCAGCAATGAGATTTGAGGTTTCAATATCGTCCGAGGACTTAGAGCCACTAAAAGAAATATGCGAAAGATTTATGGAGAGTTTATTTCATCAAATAGAACTTGACAAAAAATCAGTACCTTTCGACACCCAGTGGGCACTACCAATGTATAAGACTATTTTTCGGACTGAAAAGTTCATCCAACAGTTTCCAAAGAATACGAACAATAACTTTATCAGGAGTAGACGCCGAAGAATACTTATATGTAGATGACTTAATAATTCGTGGACGTAGTCTTGAACGCAACAACATAAATTTAACAAAAGTACTTAAAACATTTAAGACTTTCTACAACCAGAAGTAACTCATCTTGGACATCTCGTAAGCTCCCTAAGGCGTAAAGCCAGACGAAGCTGATGATGCCCGGAGATTAGCATGCTGTAATTACTACAGAAAGTTCGCAAAGCAGGCTCTGGCCAATATTGCAAAATCAAAAACTAATCAACTCAAATTTATATAAATACATAAATGGTAACTCACCAATTTAATCGTTAATTGTGGATGTATTACGGTATCGATCGGGACCGTTTTTGCATTTAACATGGAGGTAGTTCTGACGAATATTTAGGTACCAATTTTTCAAAAATATATTCGCGGAATCAAAAGTTATAGACTATGATGTGAAAAAACTGTCAGTGTTTTTCGAGGTTAATTTAAGTTTTTCTACATTGTGGGCGTATGTGCGAACGGGTCAAGCCCTTTTTGAAGAACATATTAGTAATCCATCAAGGAACGAGTCATAAAATTTACTCGTCAAAATTGTGAGCTTCACTAAAGATGGGTATAACATATCCAGAAATAGCAAAATAGGCGTGCCCAAAAAAAAGGATTGACATGCATATCGGCTGCATTAAGTCATTAAAATCAATATATAACATCTGAAAATATCTACTATTTTATGCAGAATTTTTGAAGTTAAAATCACAAACCTGTCAAATTGAAGGGTGTTGTAAATCTAGCCTTAAAGAATTAAATTGCACACGTGTGAGATGTAATAAGTATCCAGACTATTTCAATGAGGTCTTGGAAAAATCGCCATCAAAACTCAAAAAGTTAAACTATAAAGACTATGCACTAAGTCTAGAAGATGAAATATTTAAACATATATCTAAACAGCATTTAAATTAATACATGGAAAACCACCGTATATGCCCTATGAAAAAGTATTTGATCAAAAACCAATATATAACCTTGACAACCAAAGTGAGTCTCATTATTATACCCTACACAACTTGTGTTGCAGGGTGTATTAACCAAGCTCGGTCATGTGTAAAACGCAGAAGGGCTTCAGATCAACCCGCCTTTTATAATACCGATCGATTCAGAATCATTATTTGAATTGATCTAAGCCTATATGTCCGTCTGTTGTCTGTTCACGTAAATTGGCGAGGCTACACGTCTCAATTTTGAAAATATTTTGATGAAATTAGGTACCTTGACGTGCTTTGGCCCAAGTACGAACGATATTGAAAATGCTTCGGATCGGTCCACTTTTTCAACCACTTCCCATATAACGCTCTATTCTGAAAAGTCGCTATATGGAAAAAAATTGTAATTGCCAAAATTCCTCGGCAAAAGTGGCTAAGTGGCTTTGGACCGGCTGGGGCATTTTTTGAACCTCCTCTCATATATCGAAAACTGAAGTTCATACGATAAAAAGATATAATTTTCAATGCTTCGCGATGAACTTTATATCATATTAGTACTTTAATTTAAAAAAATAACTGTGCCTAATTTGAATCTTGGCTTTTTTTTTTGATTCTATTAGGATAAGAAGTTTCACGAAAATTGATCCTTTGTAAAGCAGAAAAGTCAAGTTTTAACAAGTGGTGAAATGAACTCTGCAAAATTTGGACCATCTACTATTTTTGAATCGTGACCTATATAAGGGTTAAACTTTTACTACGTTAGATTGCCTTTTGGGCCCCCTTCCCTAGAAATACGCAAATGAAAAATATGCTTTTATATAGAAACAAAATATAATTTTTCTATTCTATATTAAAAATAAGAATTGTGTTAGACAATGAGGTGTAGGATATTTAATAGTCGGCCTTGTCCGACTATAATGTTCTTACTTGTTAATATTGGATTTGTCGCTCTACAAAAAGTAAACGCTTGTTAATCCTAATCCATTATCCAAACATAAAAATTTATTTTACTATTGTGTACTACTAGCGAATAGGTATTAAAATAGAATAAAAAACAAACAAACTGTTATTCCAATAGACGAGAAAGTTAAATAACTACAACTACTGAAAAAACATTAATATTAGGTTTTTTTCATATAAGGAAGGCTAGGAAGATAAGAAACAGCATATTATTAAAAATGAATATTCGTTGGGGTATCCTTTTTATTTAGTAACGTCATTTAAACGTTTTGACAAATTTTTGAAAATTCTGCGAGAGAATGTTTATATGAGAAGAAATCATATGTAAGTATTTGATTTTTACAAATTTGAGAAAAAGTTTCCGCATTTTTCATGAAATTCTGCGAGAGAATGTTTATATGAGAGGAAATCAAAACAAATTTTACTTCAATTGCACCAGAGCTGCCAAATCAACTTTATTATTTATTCATATATTACGTCGAGAACGATCAAAATCGTTGAATTTACCCGTTGTTTGTGATACTTCGCATTACTTTATCATCTTCACCGATAGATGCCGCTGATCAAAGTACATGCAAGCCACTAATGTATCTGACAAATAAATTCATCAACCAACCTATTCGTTACGTCCCACCGTTAAGTGATCTTCTTCATTAATTCTAAACACCTTCCCCTCCGCATGTTTTTATATCAAATAGTCTGACACATATCGTTCCAACGGGATCTTAACTATCCACTGTCCCTAATTTATAGCTCCTCAGCATTGAAATTGCTATTTTCCTATACGTTTGTCACACCACCTAACATATTTTCTAATTCTTAACCAGTCGACGGTCCTCTGCAGCAGTTCGACTTTGTATTCTTCACAGTTGATCGTCTTATTCATGAGATATAATAAGCTGTGAAATATTTAATCCAGTGTTTGGAATTGTGAATTTTAGTGGGAATGAATGCTTTTAATCTAGAGAAGGAATTTTCCTGAGTATCCTGGTTCAGTTTTCCCGTCAAAAAAAACTGCTGTTCATTGTAGTCCATAAAAATATTTTCGCCGAAACAAACCACCCTCCTTATGGTTTTCTTAAAGCCGGTAATCTAATATTTGGCGTTTTGGTTTTTGCTACTGATTTCATCCAGATCCAACGTTCTATCTATTTTATCTCGTTTAGCTTTATATATTGGGCGTTTGAGAACGTTTGTATGCTGACAGTTGTCCGTCTTTAGTAATTGACAACATTAAAATAATGTTAGAATAATAACAATTACAATAAATAATTTTTTGTATTTTATTCGATGTATTGTTGATACTCTGGATACGTTAACGGACATGTAAGTCGATCATTGCTGCCTTGTTCGTATACTATTACTCTGACATTCAATCCCAAATCGTCTGTTAAAAAACCTATTATTTCTAACAAGATCCTCCTTACACCTTCCATTTTCGTTCCCTCTCTAGATACAAAATTCTCTATCAGGTATTTGCAGGTAGAGAAAATGCCTTTGATTATTATAAAAAGTCACCTTACTCCAGCTTTCTGTTCCCATTTCCTCAATCTATTGCCACACCCATTAGTCATATACTTTATTATCACGTTAATGCTTTTTTTATTATTATGTAGCTTCATCTGTTATGATGCCACATATCCTTTGCATCCTTGACATCTTAGAAAGAATTGCTTTTAAATTTCAAATATTTCATTTCAATTCAGCTGAAATTTTTAAATTTTATGTAAATTAGATATACACTACAAAAGTTTTACTATTTCTGGAGCTTATGTACGTAGAAGGATGGTTAATTACCCTCCGTATGAAATTATTTAGTACACAAGAAAAATGGATTGATATAAAAGGGAAACAAGTTCAAAGTGGGAGAAAATCATAAGTATATTGGTGTCTCACTTCGAAGTATAAAAATAAAGCATGCCAGTTGTTGTAAGTCAGCAACAGCAACAACAACAACTGTTGTTACTATTAATGTTCTTGTTGGTGTTTTATTTCTTATTATTAATATATAATTTTCATACTACTGATCAGTATCAAACGGTGATAGATATGAAAGAAAATAATTTTCTTATTTGTTGATGTTTGTTATACACACAAGAATCTTCATTAAACGCATCGATTAATTAATGCCAAAACTAAAAAAATATCTTATTTGATGATGCTTCTGTTACAAATAAGTGATAGATAAGTTCGGTGACGCCAATACCGGAATATGCCTCTATCGTGTGGTTGGTTTCCTATAGGATTTATGTTGATGCAATAGAATCAGTTCAGAAGCAATTCCTGCTATTTGCGTTGAGTAATTTGGAATGAGATTCGAAAGACTTTTTACTACGGTATGGAAATAGATTGCTACTGTTAGCCCTTCTCTCACTTCAGAAGCGAAGGTTTACATTGGGTATATCATTCTTAGTTAAACTAACATATGACGATATTGATTCGCCAGACTTTGTAAAAATTTAAAAGGTGTTTGTAACGCTTACGTTATGTGAAAGATAAGTCTACGAGAATAAGCATACGAGAAGAGAATAAGCATACGAGAAAACCACCAACAGGGGAAATGATCAACATTGCATTGCTATTAATGAACGTTGTTAAATGTAAAGAAGTTGAACTATCAGGTGTGAGTAACGTTGCGTATAAGTACTTCTAAGAGATCATCTACCTGACTGCACGAACAAAACTAATGATTAATTTAGTATATTTAATAGATTAATAAATAAAAGGAAACCTACCGAAAAACTGTGAACACCTATGGGATCATAAATCGCAACATTCAATAAATAATTAAATACTTAATTAAATACTTATAATTAAATACTTATACTAACATAAGCTTACCATTGGCCTACGGAAGTATCGTATTCCGCTGAAGCGATAGTGCAGGCGTATGCTTTTTTTAATCTAAAATGAAATAAAAGCAAATGAATAATTTATACATAATAATAAGAAAGGATAAATACAAACTTACCTCTGGCATACAGCGAACCTTCGTGTATATGCTTTTCCTGTTTAATACACGATTTCCCCTTCTTCGTATAGTTAAATTTATAATAATAAAGATTAGAATGCTGCTTCTCGCGCACGATTTTACATTACTCCAAGAATATTTCTATTACTCCAAGAATATTTCTATTACTCCAAGATTACTGCAAGAATATATCTATTACTCCAAGAATATTTCTATTACTCCAAGATTACTGCAAGAATATTTCTATTACTCCAAGAATATTTCTATTACTCCAAGAATATTTCTATTAAACCAAGAACATTTCTATCTTCCTCTTTACGATAATATCTAACGAAATAGACGTCAAAGTTGGGGTCATGCTTTAATAGTCGATCCCTGGGGTAAAATATAAGCCGATTTAAGAGAGAGGAAAATCGATGTGGTCACAGTGGAAATTGATTTGGACTCTCTAAAGCCCATACGCAGTAGAATGCCTTGTTTTAAGCATCGTCGAGACGACCTATACAGTTTAGCTGCCTATGCTGAAGACACAACGGAACCTCAACAAGATTATATGTTCGCAGAAAACTGCATTAAAAAGGAGACAATATTCTTTGAGTCACCACATTCTTATGCATTTACAAATATTTGAAATTTATTTATTTATTCATTTATGGCATGGTGGCGGGCGCACTATTTTGTAAACTAAATTGTAAGAAAGTTAACTAGTAAAGGTTAGATATTGAAATATAGAACAATATATTTATCTTAGAATGACGATACACTGATATCCAAAGTTTCTCTCCAATTTTTGCCTGTTAAAAGTATATGGAATATGTAGCCAGGCAAATTATTGCGGTTTTTACTTCCGCTTCTGCAGGTATTTGGAAATGAGGAGCACGTTGTCTTTGGGAACTTTGGCTACAATTTGAGCGCTCACCTCTTGGCAGGCATCTTCATTGGTTAGGATGACATCCTTCACACAGGCTTGAAAACATAGCTGCTCTCGCGGGATCGCGCTATTTCGTACCCTGTGAGCAGGTAGCTCTCTTCTTTGTTGCTGAGCTGACCTGTGCCGAGATCCTTGAAGACTATCCCATTGAGGTCGAATGGCGTAAACTATTCTTCGACCTGGGGTTCGATTTCGTAGCTCATCTTGTTGATGAGCAGGTAATCATCGTTCGTTCTGACGCCGCTTGGATATTTGGACATCTGTATGTTCCTTAATCGTTTCCACAGTGTTAGGATTTCTGACCTGGTCCTTTTTCTTCTCGAGACAGCCATCTTATTAAAGAAAAATTCAAGAAGGTCCTGGCTTACCCTGTATGAGACGGTAGTTGCGCTAGAGTTATTTTCCACCAGGTAGTTCATAGCACGAATGAAATTTTTGATGGTCATCCGCGTGTCAGCCGCTAGGTTGTCCGTCTCAAAAGCTGTTTCCAAACAGCTCACAGCTTGCAGTTCGCCTTTGAGCTCCTCCCAATTGGTGGCTGATATGGAGCTCCGGTGAAAGGCGTTTGCGGACTGCACGAGTATTGTGTAGAATTCGCAGCTGCGCTTGGCTTTGTCGGCATTATTCCCGAAGACATTGCCGCTTGCTGGAGTTATGTTATTAAAGAGGTGATAAGATTGTTTGTATGTAGCCCCTCCGCGCCCAGAATCCAAAGCTGGGCGCGTTTCTTTGCGATAGTTTGGCTTGTATGGAGAAGTCAAATAGGGGGTATCCTTCATTTTATGTTTAAATCTTGCGGTGGATATAGTTGTATATTAGCAATATCCGACTACTGCTGCCATTTGTTCGCTTCCTTTTGTAGACTACATCTGTAAACATCTTTGTTGTCTCCTTGCCTGTGACAGATGACAGATCTCACGTTCTAGTTGATGCGCAGCATCTTTACTGTCCGTGATGTGGTGGACGCTGAGCAGTATGTTAAAAGCCGTCATTAGACTGTTTTGTACTCCTTCGTCATTGTAGCGTTGTTGCTATATCCGCATCCGAGAAGCCTGTCTTCCGCTCGGTTGTAGACGGTCATCCAGTTAGTACACACCTCAATAAAGTGTATATGCACTACTTTATCGCGGGGAGTCAACTTACCCATGGCACTCCGCTTTCAGCTGCTGATTTCCTTTCAATGAGCCATCTTTGGATTTAAGCTGCTCAAACTGTCGTATCAGCGTCGCCTCCTTTGATGGCGATGGTCCATCTATATCATACATATTTTCTAGCATATTTTCTAACATAGTCACTGGGCTAGATAGCGTATTGTGCTATCATCCCATTCTCTTTACCCCGTGGTGTCCATTATCCTCCTATTTTCCTTGGCACTTTCTACTTCTATTTCTTCCTCTTTTTCATATAAAGTTACTACTTCGAGTTTTTCCTCTTTTCCATCTAAATTTATTGTTTCTCTCCTTCGTCCTGCAGGTACTTCTTCTAAAGTTGGCACAAAATGTTCGTCTACTTTGTCCGTGTTGTCAAAACCTAAGAAATCCTCGTCACTAGTCATAATCCGTCTATTTGTGCATTCCTGTAAATGACCCGTCACTCTTACCAGCCCAATCCCAATTCCCGCGCGTACCTATATAATCGACCAATGTCGTGCGACTGCTTCTGCTTCTACCTACCTTTCTTTTTTCAAACTGCCTGTTCTGTTTCTAAACGGCTAGTTATCGCCGTCAGTCGGTCATCTAGCCCCCTGCGTCCATCAACACCCCATAACTCTGGGTATTGAAGCAACAATTCACTAAAAACTAAGTCCGCTATTTTCGCCGTATAAGCATATAAAATATAAAAATAAAAAATATATATATAATAATATAATATAATAATAACAATATAACAAAATATAATAATATAGTATAATATATTATATAAATATATATATTAATACAAAGTGGAAAGAAAAAATAAGAAAAATAAGAAAAACCATAAAACATCAAAAGACTCTTCATATAGTTCTTATCTACTGTGTCTATGACTTGACTAATGTCCATGACTATGACTAATATGCTTAACACAGACGTATTTACAAATCAAAGGGAGGTACAGCGAATTCAAAAAGATGTACAGCGAAATCAAAAGAAAAGATATGACATTGTTTACAAATCAAAGAGATGTATCGCGAATTTAAAAGAAAACGTATGAACTTGTTTACAAATAAAAAAGAGGTATGAATTCGCTATACCTATAAAAGGAAACATATGAAAAATTTTTTCCTTCAAGATTTTTACAAACTTTTTTTAAAAATTGAAAAAGTGAAAGTGAAGGAAAGGAAGAGTAAAAAAATGGTGAAAATTTGAAATCTATTCAACAAAAATATAAAACAATGTTTAATTAATAGAATATAAATTGAGGCAAGTGAGTATACTTGAACGTTTCACTTCAATATCAACCTATGATTTAATTTCACGCTGCAAAATCAATGGATTCATTCATATCATTCGCATTTTTAAGAAATGGAGTAGATGTATAAAACGATTTAAAAAAAAAAAACTTTATGGCAGGCGAATAATATAACTTTAAAACTTTGTCTTTAATCCCATCGTGACAAAATATTTTATTCACTTATTAAAAAAGGACGAAGAAAACAGGGAACTTGAGGTAAGATACGAAGAAAAACATGCTTTCAAAAAATGCTACATATAAATGAAACAGAGTAAAATTATTTTTTTTTAAACTCAAAATTATTTGTTATTATTAATTTAAATTTTTTGCATTGTATAAATACATACTATGTTCTAAATGATACTTTTATATAGTACATGGTGTTTCCATGTTCGATGAGACTTCCATTGTGAGGATTGTGCCAGGTTTTTAGGGTTTAGTGAGATCTTTTTTTCTTTCCTTTTTTTAACACTTTACGCACGATGAACTGTTTTGCAGAGGTTGATGAAAGCCCTAATAGGAACACTTTAGAACTATAATCAACCTCTAAAGGATCCCTTTAAAGCCAACGTATAAATAATGGTTTCTTAAAATACTAAAAAAAATTAAATAAAACGAACGTATGAATCCCAATCGATTGCTACTTTGCACTTGAATACTTTGAGAAGAAGTCTTTTATACTATATTATTTGTGATTACTTTATCAACAATATAAATGATGCCTTCTTCATTATTAGTATAAAATCGTACACGCAACGTAACGAACAAGACATATCTATTTGATGACCAAATTCCTAAAAATGGCTAAACCCAAAATCTTTCAAGCTTTCATAACCAAATTTGCGAGGGTTTGAATGTTATTTCCGAGTAATTTTTTTTGCTAGCAACTAGAGACACCAACGGATTCCCAGGCAAACTATGCGAATCTCAGACGGGCCCCCTTTTCAATACATGAAATATATAAAATTGTAAATAAACGAAATAAATGCACTTACCGTCAATTTCTTACAATGCTCTTACATTCCTTGAAGTTACTCTTTTATATTTATTCTATAAACTTTTACTTTTAATTTCCTTATATATGTTTAACTTATGAAACTTTTATTATAAAATTCCTCACGCGTATTTAACTTATTAAATGCTATATGTTTTAATAAACTATTTTTTTTTTCTAATGTGTTTTAATACGCTAAAATTTTTTATAAATTTATAATTTTTTGTGTTTTTTCTTACTTCAGTTTTATGTAAATGTTTTACAAACTTCTTCTTCTAATTTTTAACCTTTTTAATTCCCTTTTCTAGTTTTTTTTTCGCAGTTATTCACCTCGTATAACTTCTTTGTGCACTTGTAAAATGGCTTCGATTTTTCGCTGAAAGCCGTTAAGTGGTTTTTTCCTTCACATCGTTTATAAAAAAAAAGTACGATATGTTGAAAATGGGGAGATCATAGAGTTGCTTTCAATTAATTGCAACGCTTCGATTCTGGTAAAGTGTGAGAGAAGTGAGAGCCAATTTAAATTAAAATTAAGATTTGTTCTAAGAATCCATTGCCATTGCCATCGTTGTGTGCAAGGTATTTAATCTTTCTTTTCACTAGGTATAAGAAAAAGCCGTTTTAAATTAGATTTTTTTTTTATCAAAGAATTTATATATATTTTTTTGTAATAAGAACCAGTTTTTTAAATAAATGTTTTACAATCCACTGTTTGCTGATATGATCAACTAGCATTAAAGAGACGGAAATAAAAAAATTGTATCTGGACTTTCGGACAGAAGGCCCATATATTATAACGGAAACTTCTTTCTAAATTAAATAAAAGCATCCAAAAACAAAATATGGAAAACTTAAATAATGTTGTATTGTAAACATAAGGAGCAAAAATGATGTTGCAGTGTGAGAGGGGGCTGAAAGTCATGACAAATTATAAACCGCATTCACGTGGTTTAACACGAATAGTTCAACGTTCACTTTCCAATATACTTTCGTCGCCCAGAATATTTGATGGAGGTGGTATATCCAGTTTAAATAAATTAAGAATTGGCTTTTGCGCGTTTCTTCAAAATTATCGTGCTCTTTAACTATAAGGAATCGTTTCTGATATTCCAAATACGCCGAACCTTCACTATCACTGCCAAAGTCTTCGTTTGCTATGGTATTACCGCTTTCTTCAAGTGTTACCTGTCCTTAGTCACTTCATTGGAAAACTGTTCGCTAATCTTAGTACCTTTTGCTTGCTGAACAATTATTTAATTTAATCTTTTTCTTCTATATAGTTGGACGGATTATGAGGACGACGGAGAGCTTTTAAAATAGATAATTAAATAAGTGGCGGTAGTCATGAAGTCGATGCTGAGGACGCGGTATCATCTATAATTCCATTAACCATTAAATGTTCTGTTGTTTCTTGATAAATCGTTACATGAAGAACCTTTGTTTTCTTAAGTATTATAAGTAAAAAGTTGTACATTTTGTATTCAATCATTGTACTATTTTATTATTATATGCTATTATTATATTATTATTATAAATCTCAGAATAAAAATTTAAGCATTTCAATACCCAGCTCCATAACGATTGTAATGTTACTATTATCACTATTACTATCCTATTGCTACCACCACCATACGTTGTCAATTGTTTTAAATGGCTGGCATCCTCTATGGGTCTACGCCATTGTTAAAGTTACCTTAAAACTATAATAAAATTTACAATACAATATATATATTTACAATATATAATAACAATAGTCCCGCGCAATTTGTTTTTATAATAAAAATACACCAATAATAAAATAATATAACAACAATAATAATTAAAACCCCGCACGAGTTATTATTTAACTTAATAAGCTACTGTAAATAGACCAGGCAGATTATCTATTATATATCTATTATGTAAAAAATACATTAATATAATATATCCATACATACATAAATATAATATACAACATAAATATGTGTGATATAATTTAATATAAGTATATAATATAAATATGTACAATATAGATATACATAAGATAGATGAATATACAAATATATAAATATATTGGCGGTGTGTGCTTGCTGATGTGCTTGCTGTCCTTCTTCTCCTCCTTTCATCTTGTAAAGCGGTAGAGTCCAATTTTACGGCTTTTGTTACGAGGCTGGTATCTAAAATTGAGCTACAAAGCTACTAATTCTACGGAAAGTACAGGGATATTTAGTGCGAAGCTAAATTCTTGAGCGTGGCTCTCTTCTATTTTTTGGCCATCTACTACTCCTCCTATTTCTCTAATTGCATTAATTTTACGGATCCTGCCTTTATAAAATCAGCCTCGTTTTACATTACTTCCATTTCCTTTGCCAAAAGAAAAATTTGGTACTAGACTTCGTTTTCGTGTTGCGCTTCAAATTTCCTTTTCTCGTCGTAGCTTCTCATTTGCTATGGGTATTGGGAGTTCCAGCTCCTCCCCTAGTTGCTCCCAAGCTGTTCTTTGTTTCCGTTGTGTTGCTCCAGATAACATGATGTTTTCTGAGGCAATCAGCAAACATGGTGTGAGATTTGTCTTCTATACGCGGATATGCATTGTATAATAAATATATAAATATAATAATACGTATAAACAATAATATAATATATAACATAAATAATATAAATATAATAATAATAAATAATAATAATATATATATATAATATAATATATAATATAATACAAATATATATATATAAAATGTAATATAAATATAATAATAGTAAATAGTAAACAATAATAATAACATAATTGGAACGATGAACCTGATAAAAGTACATGGAAATTAGAATATGCCTAATTACATTAATTCATAAGCAAGATTTAAATATAAATGAAATAGAGATTAATTTTTTTTTTATTAAACTTTCATTTATTTATTCTTATTATTTCACATTTTTTACATGGTTTCAAATGATACTTATATACTAAGTGGTGCTTATATACTAAATGGAATATCTACAGTAAATGATACTTCTATTAAAAGGATGGTGCCGCATTTTTGGAGTCAAATGTTTATTTTTTTTTTGTTTTTACTTTTTGTAACACTTATAACACGATGAATCATTTCTAGAGCTTTTATCAACCTGTACAAAACAATTCTGCTTTAAAAATAACACTTTGAAACTGCCATTAACCTCTAAAGATTCTCTTTATAACCAACGACATATAGATAAAATTCTCATTATTAATCCTAGTTATCTTAAAGTAGATAAAGTCATAATTTATTTTAAATCAAATTCGTAATTCGCAAAACGCCAGTCGCGTTGTAGCTTTTTGAAAATAAATTACTAAGCAATAAAAGAAATTCAAAGCCAACGAGCAGCATATAAACCATTGTATGTTAGTTTTCTTTTAAACGGGGGAAAAGTACAGGTCAATCCGTAGGTAAGTTATAAAAGTGGTTCGCGAGATTTTCTGTAAAAAACTGCATTCTTGAGGATGATGATCGCTCTGCAGCCTCTCGGGAGATGTTAGGTGAAGGCAATCACTAGGTTCTTCTATAGATACATGTCCAGCAAAAAATTGAAGAGAACTTACTATGCAGATAAGAATTCATTGTACTTTTGATTGAAAGATAATGCTATGATCCATTTATTATAGTCTTGACATCGCATCATAAAGACATCTTAAGGGATCTCTTTTTTACTTTTGGAAAAGATTCAAATCGAATACAAACATTCGCTCATCTTATTTATTATTTAAAACACGATCTCGTTTTTACAATATAATATTCAAAATGTTCGACGTAACTTCAAAAGGGCTTCAACGGTTACCATTGGTTTATTTTTTTATATTTAAATTTTTGGCACAAGGACCTTATTATTCTTATATGTGATAGAGTTCAAAACACAGGTCGAGGTGGTTCAAATTTAGCACAGTTGATTTGTTGTCAAACTATTATTGTCGAGTAGATTTTGTCCTTGAACCTAGAACTTGTGCTATTTGTAGCGGACATAAAAAGGCGCCATTCACATCTGCTTTTGTTGCCTTATTTTATGCGATGTTCTTCGATGTTGGTAATGCACGGGATAGTTTGGTGGCCACCGCTATAAAAGAGCGTGTCGCAATACGCTCAGTATTGTGTCATAGCCGCCGTCGAGCAACCCGCGAATTCGGAATGAAAATAGAGCACACGCGTGCAAAAAGAATCAAGCAACGAGAAAAGTCGAGGCCACCAAGCTGGTTTTTTTTTCATCCCACCGCTCTAAAGGCGATTTTGTAACCTCTACAAAATAAATAAAATAAGTAAAATAAATTAAAATCAAACCCGAACGTCCAATGCATTTTTACAAATTGGCTTGGGACGGACTCTGGAGTGCCCAAGAAAGTACCGTTACAATAAGGTACCAAAATGACATTTTTATTAATAATTTGCGTATTTTCACTGATACGCATTGATGTTTATTTAAAATGCTTAACTTCTTTCGATGAATGAATAGGGTTACGTCCTCAAAATCATCTGAACTTAAGAACAATAATATATATTTTTCAATTTTGTTAAATATTTTTTTTTGTGCAGTTGTCATTTCTCTCAACTATTAAGTATATTCAAAATGAAAAATTTAATATCTGCGATATGTTATTCGTTGTTGATTTTGTTTCGTTTCGATCATTTTAATTTTCAAAAAAATTTTGTAAAAATCTTGAAGAAATAAATTTTTCATATGTTTTCTTTTGAATTCGCTATACCTCTCTTTGATTTGTAAACAAGTTCATATGTTTTCTTTTGAATTCGCGATACCTCTCTTTGGTTTGTAAACAATGTCATATGTTTTCTTTTGATTTCGCTGTACCTACTTTTGAATTCGCTATATCTAAAATACATAAAAATATATATTTCGCTATATATATAAATTTTTACTGAATTTCGCTGAGATTAAATATCATGATGACATTATCGGTTGGTGCAGGTTCCGTATTTTAACAGTGATGTATTTATGAAAACTAAACGAAATCATATGGTTCATGTTTCAATGTTTCATATAATTTTAATATAGTCATTTATTGTTAAACTACAAACTAAATGACAAATATTTTTTCGCTTTGCTAATTCTGCACTTCATTAATGTTTATGCAAACAAACCAGCGATAGTCATATGATTTTGGTTTAACAATGCAAGCTATGTGTCGACCGATTTTACGTCATGCGTTGTGTTTAAGCATTGTGTTGTCCGCCTTATTTCGATGCAATCTATAAAATACTATCATTGTGTTTGCACTTACAACAAAAAGGGGTTCGTCAGAGTTTGTTTGGCTGCTGTTTATATTTCAAAAATATTGCTTAAGGAAAATTTAACTTAATTACGTTTTTCTTGCCTATTCCCTAGGCCATACTTACCCTACACCAGAAGATCTTTACTGGTTAGTAAATTGCAATAAAAGTTCATTTACGTTTGCATACGTTTGCTTCTCTGTTTTTTCTTGTTTTTCGGAGTTTTTCAGAGAATCTTTCTTAAAAGCGAAAACAAGAATGTTTATGAGCGAAAACAAGAATGTTTATGAGCGAAAACAAGAACATTTCTGTGCTCTGCACACGTTCCACAAATTACATGTTGTTTTTTTATTTCGTAATAAAGGATCTGCAAATAACGTTTTTTAATAGCGCGTTTAGATAGCATGACAAAGAAAAGAAATATGCAGCAACAGCTTTTTAGGATTTTTAGATAGCATTTTATATCATTTTGCACCAAACCAATCGCGCGATCACACGACTAAGTTTGACACACAAATATACGAAAGTTTAAAAAATAAAGATTTAGGAAAAAGAAAGCAACGCATAAATTTCATATCAAGACAAACCACCTTACAGCCTTTGAATGCGGTATTGTTGAACAATCTTTTGAGAAAAAATATTTGTTAAAAAAGAAGTTTCATATCATACATGCTTTTGTAGGTAAGTTTTTCTATTTATGCTACAAATTACGCTACAAATGAAGCAGACTTTAACTGTCCTACTTTAACGAGCTACTACTCGTATTGGAATATTCATCCATTTTCATCCAAATTTCCTCCATTTCATCCATTTTACTGTGGATCATACCGGCGTCGATTAAATAAATTAATTTTTATACCAGTTTTTGTGTTCTCCAGCATTGTAACCTGTAAGTAAATTTCATAATTCATATATATTTATTGATTAGTGATATCTGTAATAAAATTTGAATAATATTTGAAGAAAATAGTATGCACTTTATGTTGCATGTATGATATCAAAAAAGAAGCGTTTTATTGTAGCAATAAGAAAATATTACAATTGCCATTATTTCATCCTTCCTGAATATATATATTTTTTTTTAATATACTTTGCACTAGGCACCGTTTCGGACGTTAACTACCATTTAAATATTTACAAAAAATATTGGTTGAATTTTGACTGCCAGACTGCTATATTAGCAAGTGGATTATTAGGATTTATTATGGCGTTCATCCCGAATGACATTTTTAGCAGACTGCTGCGTAGCTATCCTGACTTGTGGCAGATAGATTGACGCGTTCCGTGGAAAACAGCTGGCAGGGAGTTGGCGGACAAACTTAGCAATAAGCTACCCTATCGTATAACTACAGACGATGTCAGACACAAGGTCCTACTTATTAAAACGAAACTTAAAAAGTTAGAGAAGAGACAGGAAACCGGACGGACGACATTGAGCGCGTATTTGTGGTACGCGCAGAAGTAAGGGCTAAAAAACGCAGCGAACTTGCTAACTAAACAACTAATATCAGGTGGGAAAATATGGAAAATGGACGAAACAACGGGGGAAGTGCAAGTAATGGACGAAATAACGGGGGAACAGAAAGCGCAGATAATGGACGAAATGATGAAGGAACAGACAGCACAAGTAATGGAATAAACGGGGGAACAGACAGTACAAGTAATGGAAGAAACGAGGGAACAGACAGTACACGAAGTTGATAGACTAATAGAGTACGTAGCTTATTAACACCATTTAATATCCTATTCACCGCTGTTCCAGATGTCAGCACCAGTTACCAGGAAGGCAGGAAGTTCTTCGACACGATTTTCGACATCGTCGAGGAGATCGGACTGAATCTCAAAGCGGTCGTTGGCGATAGAAGTGCAGTAAACTGGCCATTTGTGGGTGATTTTGTGAACGGTGTACACACCAAAACAAGAAAAGACGGAACAAAGTATAGAATCGTTGTCATATACGACTATATCCATGTATTAGTAACGCACCACAAAAAAATAAAGAATGGCAAAAACTACGACATCAGTTCGCTGGAAAGGATACAAACCCAGAAGACAAAGAGAAGCGAAATAAACAAATTTTGGGAAAAGAGAGGCGCCATAGCGTCAGCAGTTGCACCGCGAATGACCTTAGAAACTATAAGATTCTACAATGGCATGACACCAGCGGTGTTAAAGGCAGCGCTAAATAAGAAGGAAGTGAACGGACCAAAAGTGCGGAGGACATACAATTACATTAATTGTATGTCCAAATGGCTACATGTATTCCATTACGCGCAAATAAACACCACCAGCTGAGAGCAGCAGAAAGCGACCGTAATATACACTATAGGAGATTAAAAAAAGAAAAAGGTTTTATTTGTCAAAAAAAAAAAAAGGTATAAAAGGGGGAAAAAAGCTTTTTTTGGAGCAGTTGAAGTAATGTGTTTTCCGAACGGAAGTGATTTTTATTGAAATTAAGAAAATTTTGGATTGCTTTTGACAAAAAAAAAATGAATCTGTAATTCGGAAAAAGAAAATTTAAAAAAATTTGGTGACTGAGGGGTGAGGGATAGGCAGAATGGATAGGGCACAATTATAAATTTTTTTTTGTTCCCTCCGTAAAATATTTCAAATTCAATGTAAGCATGTTAGTAAAAATTAATGAGTCATTTGTAACAAAAAAAAAAAAAAAAATAATAATATTGTCATGAATCTAGTTAAAATTTTTCTCACCCATCCCATCCGACGAGCCAGGCCGGTAACATGCGATAGGTTCTTGATAGATTAATGTAATAACAATTTTACTTCCTTGAAGAGTAAATTTACCAAATGCGTTACACGACATTAACAACAGCGGCCCAATACTTAAAGAGTGAAATTACGACTAAAATGGTGTCAGTCGACACCCGTTTAATGATACAAAACTTCATATTGATAATAGAAGAATTGCTTCTAGAGTTGCCTGGCGTATATAATTAGAATATGTTTAAATGGATTTCTTATTAATGACATTTCATTTTCAGATAAATCAACGTCAAGTGCGACCTCCTTTATATCCTGTATATTACTTTCATGCCTTTAATATCGCTGGTGTCATTCTTTGGAAAATGTGTACGATCTTGTTTTCATAGTTGCGCTCTTCATATCCGTCACTGTTATGCTGACCGGCGTGGACTACTTTTTGTCTAGATAGTAAATATGAAATACGCGGCGAGAATTTCGCATTCGAATTTATTTTATTATGTTTCTTCTTCTCAGTTTTTCATTGATGTAACGGGTGTTCTAATCACCCTGTTGCCAATTGTCTAACTTTTATATCTTTTTTTCAACTTTTAATATCTTTTATTCAGTTACAATTCGATGTGCGCAAATATTAGTAGCCATAAATCCATTCGAGAATTTGAAACTCTACCGGCAAATAACGGTGGCGTAGTGAAGCGTAGTATAATATAGTACTAGTACTAGTATATAATTTTCGTAAAAGTTCTTTTTTTATACTTTCTTTCGATAATGGAGGTACTGTTTTTCCAAGCATATTGTAGAACTCCTCACGAATGCTTTTTTTTCTTCGTTTCAGGTGCTTTACATTCACATCATACATGTTTCAGTTGCTGTTAATGAAAGTGAATGAAGTATAACATCTCTTATCGAAAAGGAGAACATGCTGACCATTCTTTATAATGAACAATCATCAAGGTTAAAAATTAAGTTTGATTTTGTTTAAAAAAAAACCAGTATATGTATACGAAATTAATCAGTTTTTCTACTATAATATTTTTTGTTCAAATTATGCACTTACTTACTACTATAATATTGTTTATACAAATTATTACTAATAAATAATAAATAATATTTACTAATTTATAAATCGATGTATTAATTGGATTTTACTTTACTTTTACTTTGTGGCGCGTAAGTCCACCGCGAGATGACGCACAACCGATTCCGGCGACGGACAACAGACGGCAACGGACGGCGCAGGCGGCCAACGTCTGCCTAGGACCATCATAATTAATATTGGATAAAAACAGACTGTACCATTCATAAATAAAATATATATATATATATTGTGTAAGTACTTAAGAAATTCCCAAATAAAACTTAATGTTTTCTGTAAACATTTCCTATGTTATTTGTCTCAATCGCAATTGATGCAAAGTGCTCTAAAATTTACGAGATTGTAGGCATCCATTATAAATATCCTTACGGCCCTGCTTTATCAAATAGCCTTTCAAGCATCAGTGCCACAACCCACTAATTCCCGCATATTTGAACTATATTTAGGGGCAGACAAGTTGTTAGAAAAATCTACCAAAATTTCTTCAATTAGATTTATAAACCTCTTAATAGGTTTTTTGCAAAGACGTCAAGGTATCATAAGATTTAATGTGTTTGTGTGCACATCCAAATGCGGTTATATAAGTATGTCTTCAAGCATTTAGATGGATACTTACACTTAATTTTTCATTTGAAAGTATAATAAACAACAGAAGAAAAATTAGAAAGAAAACAGTCAAATAGCAAGTAAAAATTATAAAAAATATATTAAACTACAACAACAATAAGAACAGTGCAATATACAATTTTTTAAATTCCTTTTCCATTGTTTGTTCCAGGCAGGCATCAGTATAGTTTTAAGATTCTTCTCCTTCTGCTTGCCAGCTTATCTTATATTTTTCGCTATCGGGCACCAATTTTTAATTAGCCGTCGTCCTAATGGCGAACGCGCCTTTTATGGCTGGCATTGTTATTGTGTTTTTTTTATTACATTTAAATTATTATTAACCTGTTTTATTTTGCCTTAATAAACTCAAAATCAAATCATAAATGCATAAAGCAAAGCAAGCATCTTGCACTCGTTACGACGCATCCGATCGACACCTTCAGACCTTGTGTTCATTTTCGAACATATTCCACGTCTTTTGCGCAGTTTTTGCAACGCCTATTGAACAAGATTTTGTCGAGCGTCCAATACTCCCTTCTTCGAAACTCTGTGTGAGTAGTCTTAAATTTTATAATTTATTTCATTTTAGAGCCATGGGTAACCTATTTACACTCGCGTTCTAATTGGGTTTAAGAAAACCGATATTGTCTCGGTACTTTATATCGTAACTCTAATGTATGTGCACTTCTAAAAACATATTTATTTACGATGTGACTGGATCCGGAAATCAATAAGTGCCGTATTTTAATTAATAACTGCATGTGTTGGTATAACGGTAATAAACAAACGTATAAAAATAATTACAAGACAAAGACTCATTACAAGGGCTTTACGATAATTCTAATACGTGATAAATCTTTGCATCGCAATCATTTATATGTGATTGCGGATATTTTTTGCTATTAATTGTATGTTCCTTTTAAAAATTCCGGGAATAGATGTCGAGATGCTGTTCATGTTTGCTTTGCAAGTTTACTTAAACTTCGATATGGGAGTACAGGCAGTGGCCGCGGCAGCCGTTTGCTTACCACCGCTCAATACAACAAAAGCGGTTTTCGTTTCCTTTTGTTTTTGTTGCAACATGTTCAATGTGCCCAATGGCGTGTCCGTAGAGCTCATAGCTTTCATCAACTACGGAAGAAGAAATTAAATTTTATCATTTTAAAAGCTATTTTTATACATTACCCCTTCTTGATTCATTTTCTTCAAGCGCTTCTCAATCTTATTCTTGCCTGGCCTTTTGCCATGAAATTTATGCGATAAATAACGAATAGCTTCTTTCAAATTTAAAATACGTCCGTTATCGTCAATAAATTCCAACTTTATATTGGGCTTAAAATTATCCTTATCTCGAAAATCTACGATAGGACCTGTGTGAAAGCGATCACCAAATATATTGACGTCTACCAATGTATCCGCGGCCTTTTCGTCATCCAAACTTTGTCATTATATCCGCAAATGTATGATACACATTATACATTTTCGCGCGCATTGTCTCTTTATCATAAAGCTCAACTCAGCTAATGCCGATCCAATAACATTTCAGTTTGATGTTGAGATTATAAAACTTTGACTAAAATAAAAATAATGAGTACAATGCAAGAACAACAAGAACAGATTTCATCGTGTTTTTTACAACAATTCTCAATTTCATTGTACAAATTCAGACTTTTTCTCAATTTCATCGTGTTTTTCAAAACAACTCTCAATTTCATTGTACAAATTCAATTTCATCGTGTTTTTCAAAACAA
>KK502581.1:173393-195631 GCA_000688735.1 Glossina austeni
TTGTACAAATTCAATTTCATCGTGTTTTTCAAAACAACTCTCAATTTCATTGTACAAATTCAATTTCATCGTGTTTTTCAAAACAATTCCTGTGCTTCTCTTATCTATTTGTCCCGCAGCAGAGATCCGATTGATGGGATTGAATTTCAGCGTTTGGACCGTGGGATGGCCATGGCCATGGCTAAGGAGAGTGGTTGTCCTGATGTCTTACTTGCGCAGAACCGTAGAAAGTGTAAAAGCACGTGTAATAGCATACCTAAAAAATAGAAATCTATGAAATAGAATACATTTTTAAGGCAGAAACTTACATTATTGCATATTTTTACTTTCGGCTTGAACAATATCTATCCTTTCTCCTAGTTTTCTATAAACAGCTGTGAATAATTTATAGTCGCAAAAATTAGTATATTCTTTAATATTGGATTAATAAAGCTGGCAGTGCTTTACAATTATTTTACAATTATTTATTTATTGTAATTTTGGTTGTATAGAATTTTGGTTTAATATAATTTTGGTTGTATAGAATTTTGGTTGTATAGAATTTTGGTTGTATAGAACTTTGGTTTAATAGAATTTTGGTTGCATAGAATTTTGGTTTAATAGAATTTGGGTTGTATTGAATTTTGGTTGTATAGAATTTTGGGTGTATGGAATCTTGGTTGTATAGAATTTTGGTTGTATCGAATCATTAATCATTATGGACTATGTCTTTTAACTTGGGCAAAAATTCGCAAAGTGCTACCAAGTCTTAACATATTTCAAATATACGTGACATGCGCGAGAGAATAAATGTTCCTTCTATCTGGTACTTGTACACGGTATACGAGTTAAGAGATATTTGGTTTAAGCTGAATATAACTCCTTTGTTTACAATTGATATAATACTTTTGTTTATGATTTCAATTAATTTATTTTTTTTTTTTTTGAAAATTTTATCTTAAATTTATTTCTGCTTGTCTTCTTTTCTCGGAAAGTGACTAAAGGTTTTAATAAATACACTTAAATATGGTACTTTTTTCACATTTACATAATTATCATTATCATTATTAATACATTGACATATTTTATCCTTAAGCAGGAAAATTCTTTTTTTAATCCTAATTTCTTTTATATTTAATTAATGTGTTTTTATAAGCACAGAAAATTAAATGAAGTGTTGTCACAGTCATCAAACCTGTTTGTTTTGATGTTTTTTCCCATATATTCCACAGGTGGTCGAACTCATTTCTCATTTCTATTTCAGTTCGATGCAAAACCCACGGTTTGTAATATGTCAGCTTACATACGCAGGATATCTGAATTGCATTTGCTAATTACGTTATTTTGATTGCATACGGTTTATTACTGGCTTTTAGCTATAAAGACATTGTTTAGAGTTTTTGTGATATTTATATATATATTTTGAATTATTTGAATAGCTCTCAGTCTATTCTAATTTTCCAGATCTCTGCATTTATTTGCTTAAAGTAATTATAATGTAATTAATGTTCGCGTAGATTTAATGAAATAATTGTTTAGCCAGCATTAATTTTATTTAGTAATTGGAAGCCTTTTTTTTTGTCTTTTTCTCCTATGCCAAATTTTTTGCTTAATCTCAATATCGAATCGCGATTTTCTTTTTATTTTTCGTTTAGTTTTATGTATCAATCGGGCATTTCAGAATAGCACACAATTTTTAAAAAACTTTATTCTTTTCCTGTGTTAACAAAAAAAAGAAAAAGGAAGAAAAAAAAAAAAAAAAAAAAAAAAAAAAAAAAGCATAATAATTATAGCATGTGATAATCATACATCATTACTATCATCATCATCGACATCTCCTCATTAATATAACAGTTACAACAAGCAACATGCAAGAAAGTAGGTAACAAAAATTCCTTTGTTTTCTGTTAACAATGTATGGTTTTTTTGTTAACAATTACAGTTATAAAAATATTCATTCAAGTCATTTTTCTTGCTTTTTTGCACCCTCTTTTGTTTTCGTAAAGAAACCCTAAGATAGATTTCTTACTTAATTTACATTACTAATCATATTCGCATTTGTGGATAATGACAACGCTGCATCTCAAAATTTACTTATTTCTTTTGTTAAGAGTCGTTAATTTAGTTTTTTTTTTCTTGCTTGTGAAGAAAGTTATTGTGTTTGAATTGATTTCTTTAGTTAAATGAATATATAATTTCCTTGAATTTTTCTCTCCTTTCTTTTTGTGAATGTAGAAATGTGCTTGGTTTGTTTGTATAAATAAAATAATAAAAATATTTTACCGTTTTTAAATACTATGTTTAATTGATGGTAGTGGTGGTTGTAGGCGAGTTACTATCAATGATCGTGAGGTTAGTAGAAGAATGGTTTGCTGAACCTGATAGCCGCTGTTGTTGTTGCTGGCGATGTTGAATATCCACTACATCCATAGATGTAGATACTATGGGATTGGGAATTAACGAATGCTGTTGTTGATGCTGAGGAAAAGAAGAATGGTGCTGCTGATGTTGTTGCTGCAGTTGCAACTGTTCATGAGGCACATACATAGTCAGTACAGTACCGGCCAAAGGATCAGCTGTAACCATGGCCGGTAATGTTACAGACAAACCGAGAGCAGCAGCCGCTGCCGCTGTAGGTGGCACAGATGACGTGATCGTAGTCACAGGCATTTGTGTTAGATTTTGGTTTTGCAACATGGCCATACTACTGGCGTCCGTATCAGCTACTGACCAGTTACGTTCGTGTTGATTGGTGATTAAGGCTGCTGAGCCTGGTGCTGCTTTTGATAACATTATGTTGGTTGTATTGTTATTGCTGCTATTATTGCCACCGCCGTTGCCACCACTTTGTTCATTTATAGTAGCACTAAAAGTGCGCTCTTGTGCTCCGAACTCCCCATACGCAGCGCCACCTTCTGAAAAAGTGCTGCGTAAAGTCTCTTCTAACAGAGCTTGGATTTTATCCTGGTCTTCTATGTGCACAAAACCTAAACGTACCAATTCTTGTGTTAAATCAGCAGCATTATCATCTTCGGTGACAGCACATGATAATTGACGATTCATTTTATCATCCATGCGTAGTAAAATGGTCATTAAAATATCGCTACTGTCTTCTTTCAGTTTCTTAACACTGCACATCATATTGACTATGCGGCGCGATTCAATGTCAACTGGTTCGGGAGAAGCGGATTTCACGGAATCCGCTCTCTCAGGTGAAGCGGCCCGAGATCGGAAATGCGGTGGCTTTTTACCACTAAAAGCTGTTAAGGGATATACCCCAAATTTAACGTCCTCTACAAATTTTTCGAGTTTATCGGCCGATGGAACGTCAGACAAGCGATACTCGTGCATAGTTTTCGACTGAACTTTCAGCCTTTGTTCATTTTCTTCGGGTAGGTTGGCCTCTTGATTGTCTGGAAGACTTTCACTTTCATTAAGACCACAAACTCCTCCATCCGAAAACATTATGTACGCCATTATAACTTCGGGTCTGTTGAATCGTTGCATCATCCCATCAATTACAGTCTCGGAAAACATAGTACGATTTTTTGGTGCAAATATCAGACAATGGGCAGCCAGTAGTTTCAATGAGTGCACCTAAAAAAACAATACAAGCTTACTGTATGCATAAATGTGTACTAATTGAACGATAACAGTCAAAAGCTGTATTCATTCTATTTATAACGTATTCGTTGTTGGTCTTTAACTTAAATAAATTGCTTATGAAGGTTATATCGTTTGACATAACTGGTATGTTGTTCTCAATGCATTTGAGATCATTTCTCATAATGTGACAGAAAAATGGAAGAAATCTACAGAAAAGAAAAATGGCAGACACCAGCTAATGTTTCTCAAATACGGATAATCGTTTTTTTTCTTTAAGCTAGGGACGCCTATTTTTAGGAATCATGTAAAAAGGCTTATTTTGAAGATGACAAAATTAATTTCAGTTTTTGTGCACCAATGTTGTTTGCACAATATGTTCTTTTTTAATACTACTGAAAATCATTTTTACATGCATTTAATTAATGTCCTCGAAAACGAATGCCTCTTGAACTTATTTCCACAAATCTTCTTTCGTTTTTAATAATTCTCCCTCTGGTATGCTACAAATTACAATACTTTTTATTTAGTGGCTTGCGCTGCAAAGATATATTATACATGTATGTATTTATATATATATTAATTACATACATTGATTAGTCAGCCAAGAAATGGTGTCCTAATTTTTGTTCATTTCACTTCTCTGCCTCATACTCTTTACATAAATACAAGACTTTGTTTCTTACTCACTCTCTCTTTTCACGCATACTAATGCAAATATGGTGCTTACCTCAAACAATAACGGATGAAATAGCAAATCACTTGCGGTCGGTCGTTCAGATGGGTTTCTTCGCAGACACTTAAAAATAAGATCTCTCTGCAAATCGTGTTCCAAGCTATTAATCGTTCTAAGTATTGTCTCTTCATTGATACTTGATGTCGTGTCACCCGAGCTATTCTGTATTTCTAGAGCAGCCATCTCTAGGGCACACATACCGAAAGCGTAAATATCCACAGCGGCAGTCAGTTGTTCAGCTGCACTATATTCGGGGGCCATAAAATGTAAAGCACCTTGTTCGACAGCTTTGTGCTGCTGTTGTCGCACGCTGTAGTGCACTGCATCTGGTACGACAGTACCAATTTTAACGAGGCCATTGTGCTGGATGAAAATGCTATCACAGGTTAGATTGCCGTGGAGGATGGGCGGTGTGCAGGAATGCAAATAACTGAGTGCGGACAGAATCTGTGTGCACCAGCGACGCCACGCCTCCAGTGGCAGTCGTTTGGCATTACGCTTAGTGCGTTTAAGGAACTGTTTAAGGGAACCGGACGACATAAATTCCGTAATGAATATGAGTCGTGGCCGTTCTGGCTGTTGAATATCCGTCCAATAGCGATGGAATTTGACAATATTCTGATGGTCCAATTGCAATAGATTGTCAAACACTTGACGCATCTTTTCCTCTTGCGATTTTAATTCTTGCAGATTGGCGTAAATCACCTCATTCCAGACAACTTCTACACCCTCTTCGGTGTCCATTGCTAGATGGACGCAATCGATACCAGGCACATCGCGCTGATCGACTTCCTCACGCCGTTTTAGCCATCTCCCACATGGAGATTCTTCCAATATTTCACTTTCGTCCTCAGAATCGTCTCCGGATTCTCGTGGCGATGAGTCTGCCGCCATATTTAAGGCTTCCGCTGATGTAGTAGAGCCAGCCACTGCCGCGGTAGTAGTACTAGATGTCCCCATAGTCACAATTTGAGGCAGTGCATGCTGTTGTTGCTGCTGTGATTGTTCTTGGTGAGATGGCTGAGTATGCGACGAACTGCCAGCGCTGCTGCCGGCTTGACTACTTCCTCCCCCTCCACCATTATTGGCGTCTACGCCAATACCTCCACCGCTACCGTGACTCCCTCCACCACTCGCAACACCGACACCGGAGCCGGCATGGATTTGGCTGCCTGACATTGACAGCTAAGCGACAGGTAACGCTTACAGTAGCGTTTTACTCACTAAAGCCGGCTTCGTTTTTGCTAAACACAAATAAAATCCGTATTTAAATTACCAAAACGTATAAGGAAGCCCGAAAAAATTGTTGATACGTCGTAAAAACGGGCCTTGATTCAAGTTTCTTTTCAACCCAACTCTGTTGATTTATCGTCGTTTTCTTAATTAGATTGTGATTTTTTGTTTTCTTTTCGCTTGTCTTGCTTAATCTCTTCCTTATGTAGTTGTTGCTGGTAGTCTAATTTACTGATGAAGTACAACAACTTTAAATTAAGGCGTATGATTACCTTCTCTTGGCTATTTTCCTTTTGCTTCTTTTTTTAGTTTTGCCAAAAAAAAAAGCTGATATTTCATTTCGCTTTACGCGTTGCTTCCCGAAATGTATCGTATTGTAATTATTATAAAAAGTCAAATCACTCTTCTCTCTTAAATGTTTAGCATTTTTCCCATAATATTTTACGAAAAAAGAACATTTATTAATTAATAACTCGTTTACTAATTCTGTCCAAGGAATTTCTTTAATGAAAATCAATGGAAATTCATTGGAGTTAAGTGTTACCAAATCTTAGACAATTGACTTACTAAAAAATATCAAAATGTCATTTGCCAGTAAAGTAAGCAGAGTGAGATCATAAATTAATTACGGGTAAAGCATTTTCCAAATTACAAATATTTATTTTAAAAAAAAAGAGGCTACTGCATAGCCACACGAATTTAAGTAAGTTATTCATGCAAAAGTGTTATTTAAATAAATAGAAACTATAAATATCAAAGATGAACATATACAATATACTTCGAAGCGTTTGTATTTAACTAGAAAAGTCCGTTCATGTGGTTTCCCGTTATATTAAGCGGTGAACAAGTAACTCATATTTCTTGATTCTCAAACCCACTGGAATTTGTTCCTTGTAACTGACAATTAGTTACTTATCGCTGAGTAAAATCTAGATTACAATGATGCGTAATAGAAATATTCTTAGTGTAATAGGTGTATTCTTGATGTAATAGAAATATTCTTGCTGTAATAGAAATATTCTTGGTTTAATAGAAATATTCTTGGGGTAATAGAAATATTCTTGGAGTAATAAAAATATTCTTGGTTTAATAGAAATATTCTTGGTGTAATAAAAATATACTTGGTTACGTTCTTCGTGGCTTTAAAAATATTTTTCAAATTGTCTCATTAAAGTATTTTACATTAAAGAGTAATTTCCTAATTATGGAATAAATAATAGATTTGTTAACGTGGATAAGTTGTGCAAAGCGCTGTACTCAATATCAAAAAGATTGTTAGCGCAAATATATTTAAAGTGGTTATAAACGCATTCTGTTCAAGCACATTGTACAATGTAGTTATCTGTGTCTATGTCCGATATTACTATGGTTCACAATTCGTGCCGCAGGACACAGTATAGTCAATCTTAATTATAGTTATGATAACGATTGCATAATTGTGTTGTAATTAATAATTATTTTTACTAATTAATAAACTAAACTAAGCTGAAGGGTTTTCGGCGGCGTGATTATATTTACATATATTACGAAGTTGGAGATTGGCACTACACAATATCTAAATTCCAAAGAGTGCTTGGTAGAATGTTTGATTGACAAGCATCCAGTTTGTTATGTAATATTCGTTGTTTAAATGCTAAAGTCCACAAAATATTAACATCACTTTTTGTGAAGCATAACGTGCTTCGCAGACTTCCAATAACACCATAGAAAAAGGTTACTCATGTTATTAAATTCCTCAATTATTTTCTTTCATTTACTTTCTTTGCTCAATTTTTCCATAGTATTTGGCATGTTGCCTAAATAATCTTGTTCGCCGTTGGGAAACTCACTTTATATGAAGAGGCGGCTGTACGAGCCGCATATATCGGACAATGATAAATAGCGCGGGCTCAATTTTTTAAACTTATACCGCTTTGATACAATAACACGTTATTCCTATTTCGGGATGGGACTTTAACTTTGCCAATCTTTAGCAAGACTTGGTGGCAATTAGCAAATCATATGGTTTTGCATGCATACGAACAAATTAAATGAGAACGAAAAAACCCAAGAACAAATGATAATCGTTTCTTTTAAATTTAAGAGTTATTTATCTAATTTCAGTTTATTTTGTACTAATTAAAAACTTCTTTTTTTTTATAATTTTCAATTTTGGTTGTTACTATGTGTTATTTTATAAGAAATAGCAATAAAGAATAAAGAAACAGCAATAAAGACCATTTACCATAAATTTTAAATATATTCGTCAAATTATTTTTTCAGAGAGCAATAAATGGTAATTTTCAAATTGTGAAACAATTAATGCAAAAATAGGATTTATGATGGTGTCATAAACTTAAAGCGGATTATGAGACTAATGAATAAAATTCAAGATTAACAACGCCGGCAGTAGCCTTAATGATGGATTCGGAGTTTTCTGGATTCATATAGAGGAGCTTTGTGCAAATTCTTTATGCGCTATGATACTAACTTAAACTGCTGTTCTCTGCAGTTAACTCTTCTTGATGTTGTTGTATTACGTGAACAAGTTAAAATGTTTTAATGCATTCGTATCTTGACCAATGACATATAATTAGAACTTCTTTAAGAATTTTACTGCTAGCTGAATTGGGTGCATTAGCTGGAGATGACCAAAACTTATGATGTAATTGGAACAGCACATGCTTTTATTATAATATTTTTTGAAAAATTTGATTTTTTAAGGGGAATTTGGAAATTGATTGATCGTTAATATTGGGATGTTCTGATGTTCCTTTTCCCCAATAAATAACATAAGATCTTGATTACTCTCCCCTGCCTTAACTCTTCTTTTAACAAGAAGTATAGTGGAAAATGGAGCTGGAACTGGATGAACTTTTGGGTATAGAAAATGGCGTTGCAGTTACTTTCAATATAGGTCGCTACAGAATATCATAACGAATTAGATGATTTCGGCATTGTAACTTGGATGATATTTTCACTTTTTGGAAATGTACAGGGTTTGTAATTCGTGCAGAAGTCAATCAGTCAATTTTTGGGAAATCAAACTAGACTCATGATGGTATGGTATGAAATGGGTGATACTGGTGTGAATCGCCAATAGTTCTTTCTCTATGAGTGGCTCAATTAAATGAATTAAATATTTCGCTGGCTATTGAGCTCTAATTGAGCTAAATTCAAAAAGCGTAGCACCATCCAGATAATAGAAGCACCATTTAGTATATAATTATAATTATGAATTGTTATGGAAATATTCTTGGAGTAATAGAAATATTCTTGCAGTAACAGAAATATTCTTGGAGTAATAGAAATATTGAGAAGAATTGTAAAATCGTGCGCAAGAAGCAGCATTCTAATCTTTATTATTGTAGCTTTATATCTACAAATTACTAATTTTTTGTTTTCTATTTTAGAACAGAAAAGGTTCACAGGCGATGCAAAGAAGGAAAATCGTGCGGGAAACGCAGCAAAGTAAAGGTAATTATAATTTTATATAAATATAATTATAAATTATTGATATTTTTCTTTCCTTTTAGAATACAAAAGGTCCGCCCACTATGCGAAGAAGGGGAAATCGTGTATTAAACAGAAAAAGCATTTACACGAAGGTTCGCTGTATGCCAGAGGTAAGTTTGTATTTATGCTTTCGTATTATTATGTATAAATTATTCACTTGCTTTTATTTCATTTTAGATTAAAAAAAGCATACGCCTGCACTATCGCTTTCGTAGGCCATTGGTAAGCTTGTGATCATCTTTATATATAAAATTTAGTAATCAAAATATTTTTTTTTTTTGTTGATATCAACACACCGGCAAAGCAGAAATCCTTGTTTATTTATATGTATTTTTTATGTATTATGTATGTATATTATGTATAAACGGGGCTTATATTTATTTATTTATTATTATTATTGTAATGTTAAGTTTGTTGCCGGGGATACAGCTGATCATTTGCACTACGGCAGCCAACATCCATTAATGATCACGTTTTAGATCAGTCCTTATTTTCTTTCCCATTATTTAAGTATTTAATTATTTATTGAATGTTGAGATTTATGATCCCATAGGTGTTCATAGTTTTTCGGTAGGTTTCCTTTTATTTATTAATGTATTAAATATACTAAATTAATCATTAGTTTTGTTCGTGGAGTCAGGTAGATGATCTCTTAGAAGTACTTATTCGCAACGTTACTCACACTTGATAGTTCAACTTCTTTATATTTAACAACGTTCATACTAACTGTACTGCAGTTACCACGGTATAGTTGCCAACGGCAATATCTATAACTAAGTTGGCATTGAAAGACGAGCATTGAAATTTTGTCTGTCCACAGGTATGGCTGTAATAAATCAGCACGTAATGGAAAAACTGAATCAAAAGATATGGAAACATTTGAGGTCGGTATAGTACGTTGCGTCATATCGCATTTGTTACTAAAAAGTCGTGGTCCAAATATCGATTTTCTCAAACCCCCTCGACCACTTTGGGAAAAAATTCTATTAAAGTCATCTTTGTTAACACACCTTACCACCAACCTTACTTTTGTAATTATAAAAAATATGCGCAGATTTTCGAGAACGAACAACAGCTAGCTGTTTACCATAAATTGCACTGACGCAATGACATGCTTTCCCCCATCCACCTTTGCTACGCACAATTGAAATGCCCACTTTTAATTAAAGGGACAGGTGCTGTGCGTCGTCACCGTGGACTAAATGTCTAAGAATTTCCTATCCATTTCTAGTAGTAAATATTTAGACGAATGTGAGTAAAAGCCTGCATTTAGCTGCAATGAAATTAAATGAAATTGATCTTCGAGAAATTCATATTACATTTCAAAACTTTTCAAGTTCTCCCCGCAATTTCGTGAAATTTCACATGGTCGCGCAGATACATTCGTTCCAACGATGTGGCTAAAACTCCTTTTGAAAATATGGTCTTACTCTTCCCATAATTCTTAATCCTCTATATTACTGCTTAAGTAAAGAGTTTTTGCGTAAACTTCGTCACTGTTATTTTTCATATATTCATTGTCTATATTTACATTCTTATATTCATTTTCTATATTACTATTGTTATATTTCTGCTATTCAAACTATGTAAAAAACTATATATTTTAGTTTACATTTACATAGATTTGTTTATTTTTTCGTATGAAATAGTATGGAACACTCTCTTTCATTGGAACCGCTTGGGACCTATTAACCCGAAAAACGGAATAACGCGTCTTTGTGGGGAAGGCCTAAGAATGCCTGCGGATTTAATCACTGGATGCAAATCAACAAGCAAATAGCGAAATTACCATTACCATTACTTGTTTAAGTAATAACAGACAAATATCCTACAAACGAAAATAATCAGTGCGCTGCCTTTAATCTTTGTCAAATTTTGGAGCAGGTAGGAGAAATTAAGAACGGTCTTGAAAAACAAATATTATCTGGCCTCCTTAGTGTCAGATAATATAGGGGACTGACACAGTAACGTGTTGTCTCTATTTGCGGGTTGGAAATTCAACTTTGCCTACTTTTTACAAAATTTTATGGGATTTGACAAATCATATTGTTTTGCGTGTAACCTACAAATAAAAAAATAGGAAGCAACGAACAAGAAATAAAGTTATTTTAAATTTAGAAATTACTTATGTAATTCATGTCTATCTTACACTTATGTACATTTTCTTTATTATTACGTTATTTGCAATTTTGGTGTACTCCACGCATTATTTGTAAGAAATTGAAAACAAGCAACAAGGGCTATTTACCATAAATGTTAAATACATTCGTTAAATTGTTTTATTAGACAGTAATAGATGGTTATTTCCAAATTATAGTTCCATTTATATAAAAATATATCTAATGTATATATGTACACATATCTAATCAATCTGACTAATCAATAAATAGGCTTGCTTACGTTTATATTAACTTTTTTTATTATTATTTTCAGGAAATTTTGTTGTTTATGTTGATTTCTTTATTTCTGCTTCTGAAATCATATGCTTTTGTTTACATTTTCATGTAAAACAATACGGTAGCGCAGTTGTCCATTATGTTTTCCGTTCGGTTTTAACTCGAAAACTCATTTGATTAATTGTAAATTTATTATAACCTCCGGTAACACTGCACTTACGTCAAAGGAAAGTGCTGTTAAATTACCGAAAGGCAATTTAAGTAAAGCAACTAGAGATTTTGTAAATTTTTAGATGTTTTTTCAGTACTTTTGGAAAAGAATTATTTAGTTAACTCTTAAAGTGAAAGAAAAGAATGGATCCCATATTGGGTCGTCCTCAGTTTTTAAGCGAAACTGCCAATTTATTTACTGATGAGAAAACTGCAAATGCTCGAGCTAGAGTAAGTGATATAGTAAAAGATAGTAAGTCTGCTCATAACACTGATTTGACTTTTTGCAAACAATAGGTAGTGGAATGGCTTAATGAATTGGCCACAACGGCCGAGTCTCAAGCAAAATGTGAATTATTGGCTAAAGTACAAGAAACTATAATGGGTTCTTGTACCGAATTGCTAGAAGAGTTTTTAGAGCACATTCTTTCACTTGCTCACGACGCCAATATGGATGTGCGGAAACAGGTGGTCAGTTTCATGGAAAAAATATGGTACGTCTTTCTTGCTGCATATTTGAAACGATTATGAGCACTCTATGTATATGTTTACAGTAAGTCAAAAGTGGAGTATTTGCCACAAATTGTAAACGTAATTTCAATGCTGTTGCGTGACCGTTCACCCCAAGTTGTTAAACGAGTTATACAAGCTTGTGGTAGCATTTATAAGAATGGATTGCAGTGGGTTTGTAGCCAACAAGAACTAACTGACAGCGCTGACCAAGCTTGGAACGTCTTGAGTTTAATTAAAGCCCAAATTCTCGATCTCATCGATAACGATAATGACGGTATACGTACAAATGCAATTAAGTTTTTGGAGGGTGTTGTTGTTCTTCAAAGTTATCCTGACGAGGATACTCAGAAGAAGGATAACGATTTCTCTTTGGAAAACGTTTCCGAAAACATTAGAATATTGAAACGGAAGAAGTTAGAAGAAGAAGCTTTTAATATATTCGATATTTTGCTGAAGTTCCATGCCGCTACACATATATCTTCCGTAAATTTAATAGCTTGTACCGGCAGTTTGTGTACCATAGCTAAGCTAAGACCGAGTTTTATGGGCTTGGTGATAGAAGCTTTTAAATATTTGAATTCAAATTTGCCCCCTACCTTAACGGACTCGCAAGTCAGCTCAGTGAGGAAGAGTTTGAAAATGCAGTTAACTACTTTATTAAAAAATAAGGGATCTTATGAATATCAAGCCACAGTCAAACAATTGCTACATGATTTGGGTTCTTCGCAAAGTGAAATACAACGAGCCATACCTAAAATGGATAAACAAGAGCAGTTGAGAAGACAAAAGCGCATTTTGGATAATGCTACCAATAGTTTAAGTAAAAAGATGCGCTTATGTGCTTACATAGAAAGCAAGGAAGACGGGAATTCTTTCTCTAAAGATGTAGAAATGGAAATAGATGAGGACGAGCTAAATAAACAAAAGGAAAAATCCACCAAAGTCAATGAAAAGTTTATAGCTGAACATTTGCGTTCAGTTTCGGTTGTAGTCAATTTGATTATGGAACATTTGCCTAAATTACCAAACAGTGCGCCCGAACATTTTCTCAGAGGGTATACGCCCGTTAGAGATCTCTCGACAAATCAACAAATAGCTAAAATATCTCATGGTTTGGGAGAACAAATGACTGGCTTGAGGCTAGGGCCAGGAGCAGCTGTTTTAACAAAGGAACCTCCTATGAAACCAGTGGAGAAAAACAACGTCTCAGATGAGCTCATGGAAGTAGATGAAATGATTGTTAGGGAATCTACTTGTACAGGAATATCGGATGAAGAACAAATACGTAAAGAAGAGGCGACCAAGAAATTACGCGAAAACATGGAAAGGTTAAAAGGAGAACAAGAATTAATCGAACGCATGAAACAAAAAGCTAAAGCTTTGAAATTGCAAGAAGTGACCAAACCGTTTCCAAGGCAAACGAAAGAGAAATTTCTTATGGATGCAGTTAAACGTGTGCTGCGTTCGGAGCGTCAATCTATAGCTGGCGGTGTATCCGCTAAGCGCCGTCGTATATTGACCGTTATGGCCGCCACTTTTCCAGACAATGTTCGTTATTATATTTTCGATTTCATAATGATGGATATTAAACAACGCATAGATTTGGGGTTTTCATGGCTTTACGAAGAATACTGCCTTTTACAGGGCTTCACACGACATTCTTATGTCAAATCTGAGAATAGGCCCGATTACGCTTATAATGAATTTCTCACTCAAATGGTTAAAGGCGTTATAGAGAAATGTGAATTTCGTGATAAAATTCTCTTGCTAAGAAGGATTTTTTTAGAGGCACCCCTTTTACCAGATGAAGCTATAAAACCTCTATTGGACCTTGTTGTCATTGAGGAATATACTAACCATGGCTTAGATTTAATTAAAGACATGACGATCTTAAGACCACCTCGTAAAAATAAATTGTTACGTTTGTTGCTGTGTTTTTGTGTGTATGAGCGTATTGATATCCGTGAGAAAGCGTTGGAGCATATTGTGGCTTTGTATCATGAACACAAAATTATGCCTTTGCGCATAGATGAGTTTGCGCTGGAATGGGCAGGCTATCTGGAAAAGGAAGTCCCTCCTGCTAGCATCTTTAGGAATGATTATGGTCGTCCGGAAGTGGAAACTGCTTGGCGCGAGGAGATAGCTAAGTTGTGTCTGTCACTCTTACTGGTATTAATGCCCTTTAATACCGAAGTCTATTTGGACAAATTAATTGAAGTTTATGCCAAAACCTCTGCTGATCTAAAACGCACCATTTTAAGATGTATAGACGCACCAATTAAGAAGATGGGTCCTGATGATAGTGTTATGCTAAGAGTTATCGAAGACTGCCCAAAAGGTTGTGAAACTCTTATAATACGAATCATTTACATATTAACGGAAAAGGTGTCCACGCCTCATCTCGAATTAGTGCAGCGGGTACGTGACATATATGCAAATAAAATCAAAGATGTGCGTATACTTATTCCGGTTTTAAATGGTCTGACACGTCAGGAAATTTTAAACGCACTCCCTAAGTTAATAAAATTGAATCAGGTGGTGGTGAGAGAAGTGTTTAACCGCTTGTTGGGTATAGGACCGGAGTTCGCCAACCAAGTCATTGCCGCTACGCCAACCGATATTTTGGTAACTCTGCATAATATCGACATTAGCGATTGTGATTTAAAGTGTATCGTAAAAGCCACCTCTCTCTGTCTTTCAGAGAAAGATGTTTACACATACGATGTACTAATTGGCGTTCTACAACAATTAGTTGAAATTTCACCCACCCCTACATTGCTTATGCGTACCGTGATACAAAGTTTGTCTTTGTATCCACGCCTTGGCAATTTCGTTTTAAATTTGTTACAACGGTTAATTCTTAAACAAGTATGGCGTCAAAAAGTAATATGGGAAGGGTTCCTAAAGTGCCTACAACGTTTGAAAACTACAGCACTGCCAATTATGTTGCAGTTACCGCCACAGCAATTAGCCAATGCTTTGGATCAGTGTCCCGAGCTTCGACAACCTTTGCTGGAGTATGCTCAAAGTATAGAAGATGAGCCCATGTCAGGAATAACACCACAGATTAAAGACATAATTTCGGGCAAATCTACGGATGTTTTTATAACGGTAGTGTCAATTGTTGATCTATTAGCTTTAACAAATACCAGTTATTACTATTTCCTCTGCCTTTTACGACAGGACGATTCTGGTGGTTTTATTTCGATTGACAATATCAAAAAGGAAATTGAAGATCCTCAGGAGATATCAGCAATATCTACAGTAACGACTGTCCCCGTTCTGAGCTCTGCAGCTATCATTGCACCAGATGTGAATCAACCCTTACCACCCGGAGAGGACTAAAAAAACCATATTGCTAGATAGTTAATACGTGACAAAAGTTTTTGCGACTACTATAAATCACTATTATTAGTTGTAGTTTTTCCTTTCTTAGCTTTGTAGATGTTCCAAATTTTATTTTTAATTTCAAATTATTTAGAAGAAGTTTTTATTCATTTATACAAGCGGCACAGGCTCGCACATGCATGAAATGGGTATGTGTTTGACGTAGTACGACCGTAGCTTAGTATTATCTTCTGCGTTTCCATAGTTTCATTTTTTTTTAATTAAAACTACTGAAGACTACCGACCACCGCTTTCTTAGTACTCTGAGAGACTTTTTGACCGACGAGGACACATTTAGAAAGCTTCCATTGTTTGAGACTCGGCTAGTTTCAGGACTAGCTAATTAATGTAACATTTTAAAAATAGAGTATTTTTCGCTTGAAATGACTAGAATGAAGGATAAAGTCTATAAATTTGAGTTGTTGATTATCTCGAGCAGAACAAAGGATATTTCTTACATGTTTGGCCGTTGGCTGAGCTAAATGGCGGTGGTTGCCGCTTCGGGTTGAACGGGGTTTTTGAAGGTTAGTTGCAAGGTTGTTATTTTTTACACTTTTCCGTCATCTTGAACAATTCAGAGAATAACTTCATCGGTGACATTATACTTCTTTTATTAGAACAGGACTTGTTTGCCATGAAAAATTAGTAGTGATACTTAAGTGTTTCACACAATTTGCGTCTCACGTCTAACGCGATTAGAAGATATATTTGAATTACTATAATGAGTATAGGAATAAGGCGAGTGGATGTCTTCCTACGCAGATTGAGTTTCAACTTCTTCTTCTTTGGTTTGGAATGTAGAAAATTTTCTTTTTGAAAAAATGATATCTCTAGTATTTAAATCAATAAACACAGTAGTCATATTTAGGAAATATTTTTTGTTGATTAAAGAATTACGACGCGGTTATAAACAACCATCACTTAAATGTTAAAATATATTTGTCTTCAAATGCACCGAATATTTTACATTGCATATATATTATTTAGAGTACATATGCATTGAATATTCACAATTATTATTAGGAAACATTTAAGCATATTTGGAAACATTTAAGAATATTAGGAAACGTTTAAGCATAAGTTCAAAGAGTGAATTGCACTTCAGCTACCATTTTCTCACCCTTTAAAGCCGCCAATATATTTAAAGCAGTGACATGTGACATTTGAATGCGTGTATCAATATCAGCACTTCCAATATGTGGTAATATAACAACGTTATCGAGGTTTAACAAGGGATCATCTAATGGCAACGGTTCAGGTGTAGTAACGTCGAGTCCGGCAGCCATAATTCGTTTCTCTTTCAAGGCTTCATATAAAGCGTTTTGATGAACTATACCTCCTCGGGCAGTATTTATAAAAACGCAATTTCGTTTCATATTTCTAAAAGCGGACTTGTCGAATACTTCTTTGGTGCTGGGTGTAAGGGCGCAACAAACAATAATGACGTCTGACTCAGACACCATCTCTTCAAACGTGGCATAACTTGCCATCAGTTTTTTAGCGATTTCCGGCTGTTGGTTGGGCGCAGTATATGTTATTTTCTTGGGTTTAAAGGGCAACAAACGCGATGCGATTTCCCGACCAATGCGACCAAAACCAAAAAGACCTACTTGGCAGCCTTTTAAACCTTGGCCGCACATATAATTGGGACTCCATGGCTTCCAACCACCGCTATAAACATCTCTGTTGGCCTCGAAGAGACGTCTACTCGTAGCCAACAGTAAAGCCATAGTTAGTTCGGCAGTAGCATCTGTTAGGACATCGGGTGTATAACCCACACGTATTCCCAGTTTTTTACATGTTTCTAAATCGATATGTTCATAACCTACAGAAATCGTAGCAATACATTCGAGCTGTGGCCCTGCTCTTGTAATAACCTCGTTATCAATCCTTTCAGTTAAAGCGCAAAATAAAGCACTTTTGCCAGGAATTTGTTTTAACAATTCCTCACGGGGTACTGGCTCACACTTATACCAAACACTAACATCAAAGCTGAAATTTTTTTGTCAATTACAGTATTCTCTTTAAACACTCAAACTTACTTCTTTTTTAGAATATCTAAGCCGATAGCTGCTACATCTGGGCGGGTAACATACACGGATTTTTTAGAGTTTGACATTTTAGAACAATCTCTAGCGAATATTTTGTCGAAATGGTAAAGTAGCCGATAAGCTTTACGATGTTGTTTAATGAAATTTTGAATATTAACTAAAGTAAACATAATTTTTTGTTGTCAAGAGCGTAATCGAAACTAAAGCGCTAACACAATGGCTGGGGGTAATAATGTAAACAGGCGATCATCGTTGTAATCATCGCCTGATTTTTTTTATTTTAGCAGACAATTGATTATCGCCAAGAGGCATCCATCCCAACTTTCTAATACTTTTCAACACTTCCCCTCCAATTTTCAATTTCAATGCATCAATAAGAGAGAGAAGTCAAAAATAAGAGACAAATTGGCGTTTATTTATTTTGTATAAAAAACTACGTATGATAAACAATATAAGTATGCATAACGATATGAATAGAAAATTATGTAAGTTTTTACAAATGATAAAAGTTAAATCCAACGTTTAAATTTCTAGGTTCCTTATTGCAGAAGAAGTTAGTTAATATATATTATTTTTTTCAGATTTACAGGAGCTCTCATTATAATTTTTACAGACCCGCCGAAACGGACTAACTAACTCATAACTACTTTTGCAATGTCATAACGCATGAGTTCGACCAGCTGTTGAATACATAGACGTAAAACCGTGTGTTTTATAACAAGCTGAAATATCAAACTGAAATATCAAACCTTGGGTTTTATATCAAACTGAAATAAATGAGAAATTAGTCCGACATAACTTTTGACGTAACTTATTGTCTTTCGAAAAAAACTAGTTTCAAAATCATATAACAGTATTCCAACCAAACAATAGTATTCTAACCTATACAATTTTAAGCTGTTTAATACATTTGACAGAAACGACTGTCTTAAAAAGATTATAAAATCCATACAAGTCAAAATGACATATCATGCATGCGCTGGCTTAAGAAAAAGTTTGTACTCTAAGGTGTTTATTGTCACAGTAGTTTAGTATGTACTTTCTACATATATTGTTTGTCAGCAGAATTGACTTACTCAGGTCGATCTTTTTGCCCGCATTTGGAATCACTATTACGACCTAAAAAAGTAATCTTATTCTCAAAATTTTTTATATCACTATCATCACATTTTGAAACAATGACAAAAACAGCATTAATTGAATGTTAAGTGTGTGTAACAAGCTCATTGTTTTGATAGAAAATTCGTTTCAGTTTTCGCATGGACTTAATCATTTAGTCCAAGTCCTTTTCCATAGAGCATGCTTTTGAGATTTTTAAGCAAATAGTACTGGGTGTGACAATAACTCGATCTTTAGTGCAAACGTTTTTCCCGTTGCAGTTACCGACGTGTGACATGGTCCAGTTGTTGAATCATGAGTAAAGGCTCCACACATTTGGAAAATATGCCGCTCCTGCAACAACCCAAAATAAAACACAAAATTTTCTTCGTATTTTAAGCAATTTGTGTGCTAAAAAAAATAAAAATTTTTTCGTGTTTTAAGCAATCCATATGTTATTAGCTTAATGTGATTCATAACACTGCTCTATATAGCTTTTAGTAATTATAAGTTGCTTAGGATTTTAAGTACAAGCAAACATCGAGATTGTCAAAAAGAAGATTCTTATAATGTGAGACAGTAAATCTGCGTTATCCGCTTTGCAATCATTTCGCGGAGGTCAAATTCATCCTTACATATTAGAAATGGGATCCTCACTTTATAGCTTCAAATCTGATACATTTTGTTTTTACTTTCTCTGGTCGACCAGTTATATGGGCATTTTTGGCAAGTGCGTCAGTTTGGCAAGTCAGCGAACAAATTCAGGGAGAGTATCTGTCAGACTGCTTTTGCCAGAAATGTCTTAGTAACGGCATGCCGTTATGGGACATCGCATGATTTTGTTGTTCGTTGCAAAATAGCGGCTAGCCGTTAGCTAAGTAAAAGAAAGAGAAGAAAATTATGCGAAGAATTTTTGGTGGTGATTTTTTTTCTGCTGTTGATCATGAGAAGGAGTTGAATTGCGGTGCTGAGCGAAAAGTTTTTTGAATACGCGTAATGAATATAAGAAGTTGGTGCATTTTGTTTAAACAGTTGAAAGTGTAAAAGTAGAAAAGCAGAATTTTCTAAAATGAGTAATCAATATAATTAGAAAAAGTTTTTTCTAGTATTCAATTTTTTTCAAAATAAAAAGTGTAGAGCAAAACAATCGGAAGAAAGAAATTTCGGTTAACAAAACCTTTTTTTTATTATTGTATTTTCAAGACGAGTACGTCAAATGATGAACCAGCGCTTTGAGTGGAGCTCATAAAGAAAAACTGGCAATTTCCTCAATTGTTGTTATACATTTATTTAAAATAATTCATACAAGAAATCTGTAGAAACTGAACAGAAACTATGTGATAAAAATTTACAAAAAAAGGCAATAAAGGAGAACAAAAAAAAAAAAAAAAAACAGAAAACAGAGGGGAAAAAAGGCCCAGAAACAAGAATGAAAGGTTATTTCGAAATATAATTAGTTACGACAAAAATTGGTCAGATTTTAGGATAACAACTATAACTACCTTATTGGCATAATGATATCTGTTTAATAAGAACAAAAAAAAAGCAAAGAAGAACAAAATATATACATTTTATAAAATCAAAATTTATTAGACTATGTTCGCTAAAGAAGAAATTTGTTAACTACGCAATAAATATGTGCGTGCGTAATAGAAAAGTAAGACGACCCGAATTATTATTGCTAAAAGAAGCCCTTAGTAATTGATTTGTGAAATAAAAGAAAAGTAAACGAAGAAAAACAAAACGTTTTTTTTGCTTTGTCATCAGCTTGATAAGAATTGATTTCGTTACCCAGTGGAAAGAAAAGTTATTAGTATTTTAATCTGGAAATTGCATTTAATTTGATATCAGGTGTACATCATCTGAGTAGGCAAGTTTTTCGCATGTTTTTTTTTTGTTAATTGCGTTGCGGTCGTTGCCTGTATCTGCGTTTTAATTGGATGGCTTTAGTCTGGAAATAAATATTGTCTTACATAAGCAATACAGCCATTACCATCAACACAATCGTCACTATCACATTAGGATGCACGTCAATACCTCAACGCCAATATGCCAAAATATATATAAGGAAGTGTCTTGAAATAAAGATACTATGAAGGAGGTTGCTGCAATGAAGGACCATTGAGTAGCAATGCCAGTTAAATACCCATTTTTTTCTCTTTCTTTTTTTTTTTTGAATAAAATGAGTGGTTAGGTTCCCATATTCCACCGCTGAGGCGCGGTATAGGGTGGTGCATGCGTGAGGGGCGGTGAGGGGACATTGTACGATTACCGACGGACAAAGAAGGGACCAACGGACAACGGACAGGACAGACCACATTATACATACAATGTAACTATGTAATTTAAAATTTTTTTAAATTTTGTTTTGTTTGTAATGCGGCACCATGGACCGAGAGCAACTGCTCTACCGACCATGAGCCAGCAAGCCACATTACACAACAACAGTGCAGATAAAAATGCATCTTCCAGACCATTTCATTTTAATGATCGCGCTTTGATTCCTGCAGATCTGAGGGCAATCGACAAAAAACATTCAGTTCTTCCTTGGCAACAGCGATGAAATAGTTTGCCTTAAGGTCGTCGCTTATACTCTTTATTTCCACAATTAAGTAAAACCCCTTGGCTTATCAATTGCGAACTCGGACGTGACATTATTTGCCTTATTGACAGGCTGATGTTTAATCACGCGAGATGCAATAATCATCTATTCAAAATTAACATAGTAAAGAGCCCTTTATGTACAGGTGGAGTTTTAATATCTCCTGATCATATCCTATTTGTCTGTCCACATGTCATTCGCAAATTGAGCGTATGTGGTCTTCATGACTGCAGTATTTTTGATATGTGTTGACGCAACTTAGCAGCTTACTCCGCGATATTTTTTTTTTATTTCCTGCCATCAAGATATATAAACGTTTGCAGCCAAATTATGAATCTACTCCCATTCACACTCTGTTTGCTCTCGTACTTATCAGTTCTTTTATATGATACTTTTACTCATGTGCTACATTACTTCTTACACTACGAAATTTATTTTATGCGAGGAGGAAGGGGAAGAAAATACAAAACATTAAAAAAATTTAATAAAATCAAACTTTTAAATGATAAAAAAAGAAACATACTAAAGGTTTTTAAATGAAAAACAAGAGTGTAGGAACTAGAAGAAAGAAAGATCAAAAGAGACTTATATTTTAATTTTTTATTTATATATTTTTTTTCTTTCCCAGTTCTGATTTGTTGTTGTTTTTCTCCGTGATAACAAGCAATACATATTCAGCCAGTCTCCCTATGGAGACAGAACCCCCGAAGATTACAACACTGCTTTATCTTCCACATTCAACCAGTACAATTACCCACACACACAATTGCACTTAACATACCGGCTTCAATTATTATGGCCGCTCTTGTTTTTGTCGTGTTTTTTTTATATACTTCTGACTAAAATTACGACATTTTATTATTTGGACATATAAGCCACAAATCTATTGGCTTGGTCCATCTCTTCCCAACAATCCAAAAAAAAAAAAAAAAATG
>KK502581.1:202613-289434 GCA_000688735.1 Glossina austeni
TGCTAGAAGTAATACAAAAATCGAGTAAGCCTAAGTCTTGGCGGAGAGTACAAATCAATTCCGATTCTTCTTCAAATCATGATACGGCTTTTTTCTCTATAAACAACAACACGCACATCGCATGTTACGAAAAGCAAAAATAAGTACGATTTATTTGAAATGAAAAATTTTTTTATATTTTATTCTTAATGACAGTTTTATGAATTTTCAAGGTACAAATCCTTTCTGTTAGAGTTTTCGTATAATTTACTACGGTTTACTTTAATTAATTAAATATTACGTATAAATTACATACATCAAATAATTAAAGTTGACAAAATATGTAGGTACATATTGTATCGAATTGTACATATACGCACTATTTCATTGTTATATGCTATTATTATATTATTGAAATATTCTGTTATTTCGTTCTTCTATAAATTCTGCAAGTCTGTTATTCTTCTAATTCTTCATTTTATTGTTTCATCAAACATGTCGAAGTTAACCATTCTTAACCATTGTTAAGTAATGTTAAGCATAAATAAAAAGTATTTTTGATAAATTGTTAAATGAAGAATGTTTGTTTTATTGAGTACTATAAGTGAAAAGTTCTACATATTGCACATATCTATAAGTCAATTATTTATTTTCTTTGCTCCGTATATATATGATATGTAAATGTTCGATTGAGCCAATGTTGTTGGCATTTTATTTCAACTATTAAAATTTGACGATATGATATTTGGGCATTTAAGGAATTCGTGCAACAATACAAATGCGCTAAGTGTCAAACTGTCAAAGAGCTTTTTTGCTTTCTTCACGTAAGCAGATACACAATATCAGCTTGCATATATCCCACCACTTTTTTTATTAGTTGTGGGTCAGTGGTTCACATTTAAATGTGGAACTCAATACTCAGTTTCATCTTCTTCCTTAGCTAAATCAAAAATAAAATGCTATGAAGTAAAGCAGTTCTCGCAAGTACATGGGACACAACACATATGAATGTAATGAGAATTTTCTCTCTTCTAATTATTAAGCCATCTGTTTAGTTTGTTGAATGCCTTATAATAAGATATATAATACTAACATAATTTGTTGGAAAAAGAACACAAAATCAAGCAAAAAATCGTTTATCTCATCTTAAACTATGCCTTTTACCTTGTTTCAAGAAAAAAATAAAAAATTGGATAATATCAAGTAGAAATTTTCTATTTCGTGTATTACTTTGGTGAAATGACGCTTAAAACTTTAGTTTGTACTTTTAAACTAATTCTTTAATGAACATTTAAAGCAGACAGACGGCTTTCACTGACTGACTACGTACATTTTATTGACTGACGATTTGGATTGACATGCATGTTGTCAAACCAATCGAGACTACGCGAACTTCATTGAATCTCCTATAGGCCTTTCGGTGCGTTACAAACTTAATTATGAACTTAACACATTTTTGTCTCTCAACGTACATGCTTACAGCGAATTGCGAAAACAATAACATCAGTTTCTTGGCTTTAGACTAATTTTATTGAACATAAACGTGATTATCAAAAAAAATAATAATAATTCAATGTTGCATTCTTTGATAAGGGATTTTTTGAAACTAAGGTAAGTTTGCGATGCTATGATTATGTATACATTTGTACTTATTTTTATTAAAATTAACGTTTTGTAGACTATGCACAACTTTGCAAGTGCGTGGAAAAGGCCATCTTAGCCGACCACATTTACGCAATCCATCCTGGTTTCTACGTAAAGAACGCAAAGTATTTTTATTTCTTATTTTATCAATGAATGTTTGTTTATGAAAAAATTCTTTTCAAGATGCGAGACAATCTAGTCACTGCGGAAAACAAATCGTTCGTGCAAGAAATAGTGCACGATGTATATGGCCAGTCTTCGGTTGTTAAAGGAGTGCAATCATACAATCAGATATGTCAAACGCAATTAGTTAAAACAGGAGATTCAGAAGAGCAGCTTTGGACGCCGTACGCACGCCGCACTGGCGTCATAGCGCGTAAGATTGGCCAATATCCCCTTTGGTTGAAAAATGGGGAGAAAATTAGAACAACTTTGTTGCAGGTGGTTGAAAATCATGCTATTAAATATACACCCCCGGAAGAATATAAACCTGCTCATCGTCCTAAAGTGGCTGAATTAAACAAATACGGCTGCTTGCTTGTTGGTGCTGAAAGTTGTGATCCATCAATATTAACGAAAGAATACTGCAATCTGTTTAATAATTCAGGAGTGACACCGAAAAGACATTTAGTCAGGTTTCTAATATCACCTTCGGCAGCAATTACTCCTGGTACCCCTTTAAATGCAAATCATTTTCGAGTAGGAGATTACGTAGACGTGCGCGGAAAAACGTAAGAATGAGTTTCCATCACTTTTTAGCTTTTAATCTCTTATACAATTAACAGAGTCGATCACGGTTTTCAAGGTGTTGTTAAGCGACATGGATTTAAGGGAATGCCCGCTTCTCATGGTGTTACGAAAACTCATCGTCGTCCTGGTAACATTGGCGGTGGAGGTGAAAAAGGCAGAGTTTGGCCAGGAACAAAATTGCCTGGTCACATGGGTAATCGGTGGCGCAAAGCAAAAGGATTGCGCATTTGGCGCATTAATAATAAGTATAACGTTTTGTGGGTTCAAGGCAGCGCAATACCAGGTTCCACAAACGGTTTAGTGTACATATACGATTCTATTTTGCCTTTGCGTAGACACAAAACTGCGCCTCCGTTTCCAACTGTTTTGAACGATCCGGAAGAATGTGAAGATGTATGGTTCGAGGAAGTGCATAATTTTAAATCTGAGACAATAACGTTTAAGCCGGAAGAACAAAATTGAAAATTTCTCTTGATATAAATTAAAAATATTTGTACTTTAAAATTTTCAAAGTGTGTGTTTGTTCGCAAACGAGAGTTTTGATTCGAGTACGGTTATTCAAGTATTCATTTTGCGCAATTGAGTTATGGGTGATATCTGAAAATCTGCTCTAATTATTTTCATTGGTTTGGTTAGTGCCACTTTAACAGATCTGCGTATCTAATTCCTGTTGTTATTTCTCATTTAACAGATTTGCGGTTCTTTTTTCTACTGCTTTAACAGAATCGCAGCGTTGCAATTTATTGAAACTCTGTGCTCTCTCCATTCTCAATATATGGTACTTTTTTTTATAAACGATGTAAAGGAAAAAACCAGCTAACGGCTTTTAGCGAAAAATCAAAGCCATTTTGCAAGTGCACAAAGAAGTTGTACGAAGGAAATAATTGCTAAAAAAAAATTTAAAAAATTTAAAAATATCGAAAGAAAACATAAAAGAAATAAGTATGGTGAAAATTACCTGAAAAATTAGGGTAGTATTTAATAAATTAAGTTTTTGTAGAGAATTTTCGAAAATTATATGAAAAATTAGTGTAGTGTTTAATAAAAATTGCATAAAACGAAAAGAAAGAGTTCCTAGTCGTTTTAGTCATGTCAACCTGACTTTCTATGTATAATGTAATAATCATAATAGCAAGGGATTGCAAAGCTGAGTGGAGAAGATACATAATTATTTGATATGCTAGTTGCGATAATCAGTCCTTCTGTAGAAAACTAATTTAATCAAAGCAATCAGTGTAGCTTAATTAAGGTTGAAAGCATGAAAGAAATCCTGAAGCTGGAGTACGAAGTATGGAAAAGAGATGTTAACTGGGGATTAAATGGTAGATTTTGTAATCTATTATAATAGACCTCGATGGCTTCGACGTTCCATAAGCGTCAATAAATAAATAATGTTTAAATAAAGTTTTTATATCTTTCGAATAACAGAACGTGGGTATACTATACCTTATATGTATACTTCTTTGAATAGTTATAAGAAGAGTTTGGGAAAAAATTAAGTAAATTACTTTAGGTTTATACAAATTTGTAAAATAGAAAACAAATGAATTCACATTGTAAAGCAATGAAAGCAAAGTACCTAAAGTAGTTAAAAAGTATATATGCGGCCGCTCACATGATCGGGCAACTGTAGTGGCACAGCTTGCTTCTTCAGGGCAAGAGGATTCTGCAGTAGCGGCAATATCCACCGAATCAATTTACTTGGATACGCTACTGACAGGAAGAGCTCTAGGACGTCAACGTAACGTCATTCTAAGGTAAATAAATTAAGATATATTTCAATATCTAACTATTTCTTTTTATTTTATTCCATTTTAGTTTACAAAAGACGGGGGACACCTACCACCATATGGGCAAGAAACGTTCAAGGAACAATTGTATATTAAATACAGTAAAGTAAAGGTATATATATTAAAAAATATTTTTGCTATATGTAACTTATTTATTTATTTCTATTTAATTTTAAATTGAAAAACAAAGGTACGCCGCTAATCATCCGCTCATCATAATGAACAAATGATTCGTTATATTCCAATGGTAAGTTTGTGTTTATTCCGACTTATTATTATTTATAACTTCTTCACTCATTTCTATTTAATTTTAGATTAAAAAACAAGCATATGCCGCCGCTCAACACCTCATTATAATGAATTAAACTTTAGAAACGGAAATCGCTCGTGAAATGCAGTAGAGTATAGGTAAATATAATATTATATAAATATTTTTATATATTACTTATTTGTTTCGTCTATTTTAGATAAGAAAAAAATGAACTCTCCGCTCATTGCCTCATATAGATGAAGATTCGCTGTATGCCGAAGGTAAGTTTGCATTTATCTTTACATTATGTATAATTTATTCATTTCTTTTTATTTCATTTTAGATTAAAAAAGAAGCATACGCCTCCACTATCGCTTCAGCAGAATGCGAAACTTACATAGGTTAATGATAAGTTTGCGGTCATCTTTATTTATAAAATGTAGTAATCACAAAATTTTTCTTTTGCGGATATCAACACACCGGTACGGCGATCCTGATTTATTTAGATATATTGTAAAGGGAGCTTATATTTGTTTATTATTATTATTGTAAATGTTACGTTTATAATGGTGTAGGAGTACAGGGGAGTTAGCCATTCAAAACAAACGCGCCTATCACGGTACTTCAAAGAGGTGTGGAAAACCGTGATGAGTTTTCAGTCTAATGTATATGGTTAGTAGTTTGCATGTACGCTGTGGAAACAGTAAAACTTTGAAGTCTTATCAAACTTTCCAAATTGCTGCGATTTTCTTACTTGCGGGGTTGTGTAAATTGAAAATATGATATTTTTATTATTTTAATATAAATTAAGACCTGAACAGAAAGGACTATTCATCTTTTTTCACAATCCTAATCACATTGTCCAATCAAACTTTTTTCGTTCCCTCCTGTACAGGAAGAATTGGTTCATTTTTATAACATATTTCCTTCACCTACAAAGCTTAAGAAGGTTGCCAAAACCTCGTTTTTAACTTTATCCATGACAATCAGCTGTTCATAATACGTAATCAAAAAGCAATGCTCGACCAGCACTCATGTCTCGATAAAAGCGAACTGTTTGACATCAATTGGAAAACTTTTGGAGAATCTGGATAAGTGGTTAGTTTTGGATGAAATTCCCCCATTCTTGCAACAAATACCATGTCGTGAGCCAGCTGTTATAATGGCGATAATAAGTAGGGTAAAAGTTGGGCCATTTTTTCTTTTAAATCTTTTCATGTTTTCTCCCTTGTTATGTATCTACAAAATTGCTATCACCACTGCAAAGTTGGATATTACCTAAGATGTTTTGGCTAATAAATGCATGTTTTCTTAGTACCTTAGTACCTTTAAGCATAGAGTGCGTTTTAATACGATAATCACATTGATTAAGGAAATATTTTGTCGTATGGAGAAGGAGCACATAGAAAAATATAGTTCCGAGTAGGGACACAACATTTAAATTTAAATAATTGCTATCATGCAAAAGCTTGGCAATTAATTATAGTGAACATACTTAGTTCTTTCGGCGAACCATACGAAGATTTAACGATCAGCAGTTAAATTGAACACGACATAGGTAGAGCTCGCTTATTATAGAGGAATAAATATCATTTCGATTTTTGCAAAGACAATTACATGGGAAGTTTATCTACCCTAACAGTTTAAGCGACTCAATATTACCATTTAGTAATTTAAGTAAGAAGGAAACATCCAGGATAAAAAACCTACGTTTCTCTCAAGAGGGTAAGTTCAAATTTTACAAATTTGAGAAGAAGTAAATTCAATTTTTACAAATTCTGCCAGAGAATGAAGACTTAGTAGCGAAGGCTAATTCTTGACTGACAATTCATTTAAACAACTTGGGTCAAACATTCAACTTGTCAATATCTCTACAGTTTTCGACTAGATGCCTGCTTCCACTTTCATGAATAAGAATAAGAACGCTACACTTACAAAGCGAAAATCCCTACTTCAGAGAAAGATTAAACACTTTAGTGATCACCACATAGTTCGTCAGAGCATGACTTCAGTATACTTCACGAAACGCCATAAGATATTAATATTATTATTATATTAATATTATTGTTATTATATTAACGCATAATTATATATCACCGACCCTAAAACTTGCCATAGGTCAAATTCAGAAATAATCAAATTCCAAATGGATGCAGAGTTTACTGTTTTGATATCCTCAGAGAAGTCGGAGCCATTAAACGACATCGATGGTGGAGGGTGGATATATTGAGACTATTTTTTTGGAGTTGCAAATTTTTAAAATCGTTCAGTGGAGATTTTATCGTTTGAAGGTATCTGCAATAACTTTGGTGATGTTAATGAGATTAAATCTGTGCCTTATAGTAGAGTAGATGAAGTTATTGTGGGCAGTGCCACTTTTCATTTATTTTTTGAGAAGTTTTTTTTCCCTGCTTTTAGAGCATTTAGCTGTTTTGCTAAACTGTAGCTGGTAAGTGCTTCGAGGGGAGGGTTGTCTAATCGGAACGAACGCAGAAATCGTTAACTGTAATACATTACAAGATGTAGAAATTAGGATTTCTATATCCTCAAGTCAAGTGCGTTTTACATAAGGAAATATTGGCTTTATTAATATTATATTGCAGATGTGAACAAGTGTTGTTGTTGGGTGATATGGATCCTCAGATAAACTAAAAGGTAGACAGCAATTTACAGTTATTTCACGGAAATTAACAAAGGTAAGAACTAAGAGTCTCTTGGCAATGGCCCTTTCGAAAGCTAAAATAGGAACCATCGGACCTGCATTGACAATAAGACACCAAGTGGCGCAGCAACAAATAAGAGGTGCATGTTTCTTATAAGTAGAAATATCTGAATTTGAAAAAGGGTACGAATAACTCAAATATACATAATAATAATAATAAATATAAATATTGCCAACTTTCACACCAACAAAAAATTTGATTTCGTTCATATTCGAGGAACGAATATGAATACGATGGAAACACATTTAATATGGCAATTAAAACGCCACGATTTAGACGATCTTTTCGAAAAATATGGAACGTGTTGGGAAAAATTGCGACGAGTGCAGACCAGGCTTTAGCCAGGTTTGAATGAAAACCAAACCGGAATATTCTGTACTAATTGATTCCAGATAATTGGATCGACTTTTGCAATTTAGGTTCCCGACATTTTGGTAAACGATAGCCACAGGGTAAAAGAAGAAGTCAAGTTTTTTGAAGGTGGAAGGTTATCGAATTACTATTTCTAAGCTTATTCCTCGGAATAAAATCTTTTATTAAAGACCCTCGTGTTCACAATGATTTAATTAACACACTTTCTATGTAGCAACTACAATTTTAAAGGATGATATGACTCTGGGCTGCGTTGTAGACGTTTAAAAAATACTAACTCGACTTAAGTTAACCGACGGAATTTTTGATAAGAACTAAGAGCCAAGATAAATTTTAATGTCTTCGGAATGTGTCCGGCGCTAACCTCTGCTTGTGTGTCGCCCTCCAGTTGCGCCAGAAGAGATACGTTCGGAAAAAGATTTTTTATTTTTCTTTCTTAGAGGCTAGGCCTGTTTCGGTTCACTAGGAGGAGATATTCTTGCTGCGTCCGCATAGCTAACACGAGAGGCACTACGTTGGCCATTTTTCTTAACATCCTTGATAGTATTAGAAAGTTGGGAATTCATTATTTGATTGCTAACAATAGGAGTAATAACTTCAGGGATATTACTTATAGTTTATTACCGTAAAATTAATAGCTAAAGATGAAGATGGAGCACTAAGCGCCATTAAAAGATTAGGCGACGTGAGTCCACAAATTCGGTAGTGGGAGGTAAGCTGAGTGAAGAAGCTGCTAGGGACTTGACTACATATGTAGTTCGGACTCTAGGTTTTCTCCCCACCCCTGTGGACAACCCTAATCACCGTCGTTTGCGATGACTTGTTGCCATCGTTTCTGCAAAAGTTCAACCCACCTCTTGAAAAAGTGGGGTGGGCGTGACTTAAAATATAACTCAAGCTGCGTTTGGACATCGGATAAGAAATTAAAATTTTTATTTCGTAACGAATGCTCCAGCGACCGGAACAGATGCTAGGTCTGGAGAGTGTGGAGGATGCGTTAGAGGTTCTCACTTGTTGGCACTTAAACCGGAGTTAATATGAAAAAGTACACAATTACGAATATGGCTCTCAGGAGTTACAAAGTCCGCCATTTTATTACAGGGCTGCAAAAAAAAATTTATTTTGTGGGGAATAAATTACTAACAAACAGGTTGAAGAATAACACCAAAAAAAAGTATGCTTACACTTGTCTGGTTGCCGCAGGACTAATAAGAAATGGTATCTTGCGAAAATAATTGATTACTTATGGGTCCCCCTAATATATATATATAACTACGTAGAATATAGATGCAAACACGTATACGTTAAATTTATCTCTCCTTTTATGAAAAAATTGTAATTTAAATGATGTTCCCAGCCCTGCGAATGTAAACGAAGCTTCAATGTGTCAGCCTCCATACTCATTTTTTAGAATATCCAAGCCCACGGCGGGCACGTTTGTTCTGGTAATGTGTATATACATTTTATTTTCTGACCTTTTCCAATAATTTCTAAGAAATGCATTATTAGAATGATGGATTAGTCATGTACAAATTTTATGTGATTGGTATTTAACCAAACTGTGAAAGACAGCTACATTAAACATAATTTCGCGTTGCACAATCAATTGCTGGATAAACAAGCTAGAAATTGTTGCGCAGAAACATATCTCTTTTCTTCTTTTTTTATTTCGCTTTTTCAAAAAAAGCAAATTTCAAATTAATATTCAAAGTTTCATACCTATTTTCAATGTCTAATTTAGTAGAAATTCCTAAATTTTCGATAACTCGGTAGCGCTATTGAATTTTTGCGACCTAAGAAGAAGAAGAGGCGTATCAGCTGTAACTTGGAAATTTAAAAAGCATTTGCCAAAATCTACTTAACTTACAAGTAATTTTCATGAAAGATGGATTTGTCCTTTGCGCAAACCCATATTGAGGCAGAAATCCTCAAGCGAGATGAAAATGTAAAGGAATCTAGAGAAGAACCTCCGGCTAAAAAACAAAGAATTGGAAATAAAAACAGTGCAGAAATTACCAAACTTATTAAAGAAGACATACCGAGTAGTAGCTTTCAACAAAGATGTAGTCCAAGAAAACGTTTGGATGTACGCACATCAAACGAAAGTCTTCAACAAAAATCGACGTCTCAGTCAAAGAAATGTAAGCAAAAATTTATTTATGGTAATTATACAAAATACTATGGTTACCGTAATATGGACAAGGTTTTCCATGACGTGCGCCTAGATGTGTTTGACGCATATTACGATTTATTTGCTGAGAAAACTGTGCTGGATATAGGCTGCAATACTGGCATTTTAACGATAGAAATGGCCAAACGATTTAAAGTGAAATCTATTATAGGTCTAGATATAGATCGTCACCTCGTTGATCAAGCCTTTAAAGTTTTAAAAAGGCGAAAGAAATCGCTGCCTTTTGATAATGAAAGTAAAAGACTGGAAATATTTCCTTTTAATATAAATTTCGTTCATGGTAATTACGTTTTAAAGGATGATGTCTTACTGGAAATAGAGAAGCCGCAATTCGAAATTGTACTTTGTTTATCATTAACAAAATGGATACATTTGAATTTTGGGGATAAAGGCTTAAAGCAGGCCTTTAGACGTATGTTTTTGCAATTGAAACCGCAAGGCGCATTAATATTAGAGGCTCAATGTTTTAACAACTATGCTAAACGTAAGAGAATTACGGTAAGTAAACAAATTTTGGCCGTGTCAAGACTAACGTGTCTTTTTTTAAAGCAGCGAGGTTTCCATCAAAATGCCTGTTTTTTTGTTACCATTTAGAATAAAATTGACATCGTGAATCAAATTCTATTAAAAAAAAAAAAACTTTGAAGGTCATCATTCTCATTTCAAAAATTTTAAGATTTCTACTTTCCACTTTCAATAAAAGCCTTTAACAAAAGACGCCACCATGGCCTATTTTAAAAAATGATTGGAAGATTACAGGATTCATATATTTTTTAGGACACCATATACCACAATTATCGGGCTATTGAATTCTTTCCTCAGGATTTCCATACCTACTTATTAAGCGCGGAAGTCGGTTTCAAGAGTTGCGAGCTAATGGGTGTACCTGATCATTGTAAAGCCGGTTTTCAAAGGCCCATATACATATTTTATAAATAAAATAAACAATACATTAAGAAATTTATGTACATATCCTTTTAGTTTTATTTTACTAAATTTTCTTGACTTTCTTATAATTTGGCGACGGAGGCGGTGTGACCAGGTTTTCCGTAACTAGCGGTAGGTGTTTTTCTAACAATTCCTCTCTACTTAATTGAAAGTTATTGTCAGCCCAAATTAATTTTAATTGAGCCAAAACCAAACCAATTTTTCTGGTTGGAATAGATCCCCTATCCTTCAGTATGCTGCCATTCACTGGAAACGGGGGAACCTCCCAGCATCTTAATTTATCGTACAATTCTCTTTTGTGCTTGTACTTCAATAGTTCTTCTACGAAGTCTCGTCGGATATAGGCCTGCAAGCACAACTTTTGGTAATCTCTTAAAGACACATAATATTCATCCACCTAAAATTAGAGTTTGAAATTTGAAAACTTTTTTTTGTGCTAAAAAAACTACCTTTTCCCGTTGTTGTGTTATAAAGAATGCTAGGTCTCTTTCAAATGCTGAGAATTTTAATCTCTCATGCATTTTTATGGCATCTTCCACAGAGTGCAATAACGAAATCATAAAAAGTATGGGCTTATGAGGGTTCTCAAAGTCTTTCAACGCTAAACAGAGACGTTTGAATTCTAATACATTAGGCCTTAGAGGGAGCCCACAATACACGACTAATCCGGAGTTTATCATCTCAAGCATTATTTCTTCCGAATAATTACCCAGCAACATTTTTTGTAATTCTCCCCATATCCTTTCACCACTTATTTTGGCAAGGCCTTGCGCATTAGCTCTAATGGCTCTCAAAGTTAATTCATCGTGTCTATCAGCCTCTGGAGCTATGCGTCCATAAAAGCGAAAATATCTTAAAATCCTTAAAAAATCCTCTTTTATTCGCGTATTAGCATCTCCTACAAATTTCACACGTCTTTGCTGCAAGTCTTCGTAACCATAGAAGTAATCATAAAGAGTACCATCAAAACCTAAAAACATGGAGTTTATGGTTAAATCCCTTCTGTTAGCATCCAGCTGCCAATCGGTGGTGAACTGCACTTCTGCATGCCGTCCGTCAGTAACTACATCAATGCGTAATGTGGTCACCTCAAAATTTTCTTTATCGCCTATTCGGACAGTGATCGTGCCATGCTTTTCACCTTTAGGATTTATCATTCTTATCTTTTCTAAAGTAAACATTTCTTTCATTTGCCCCGGAGTAGCAGTCGTCGCAAAATCTACATCTTTTGGTGTTATTTCCATTAATATGTCACGTACTGCCCCGCCAGCTACACGTAACTCATAATTGTATTTGCAGAATATGCCCACTAGCGTTTTTAATTCATCTGTGAATATGCTGCGAAACTCTGGAGTATTTAATTTCTTTACAATTGGATTTGCACGCATTTTGTTTAGCTTCGTTATAATCTGACAATTAGAATTAGATTTACTTAAAGAGGAGGGCAGCCAACAGCGCACTTTATGAACGTGAATGCAGCTACAACCTCTCAAAGCACAAAAATTCCTTAAAAGCCACATTTTTGGTTTAATAATAATAATAATTTGCACACATATGTACTATGAAAATGCAGACACGTTAAAAAAACAGCTGTTTGACGTAACAGAGAGGTTTGTTTTTCGGCTTGTTCGTCTTCACGTATGTGATAATATTCAGGACACTGAGTCCGTATAGCATAATTAGGTTTGATTATCGAGTTTGTTTGCTCTATGTATGCAGAAAAGATGCGAGAAATCAGTAAAATCAGCCGGCTAATTACATATATGAAAACTAAATTTCGTTCGCGCCCAAGCCAATAGTTGACAAACGTTTCGCTTGCGTAAAACCTTAGTGTTAATTCAAAATTCGATCGCCTTGCATCAAATAGTATGAAATGATGCAGTAAAGCCAATCGCACGGAGCACGATAAAGAATATGGCCTCTATGACCACTTAAAAACATTTTGCAAAAATTTTAAAGGAAAAAATTGTCCTTTTTTGCTATTTTTGTTTTTGTGACTAGCTCAAACTTATTTAGTCAATAATTTTCTGTTTTGTTTTGCCTTTGTTTCTCAATTTTTGTATTTGGCTCAACTTTTTGGAAGTAAACGATTTTGTTTGGAATTTATTTGGTTTTCAATTTATAACTGTTTTTGCTTATAAATGCAACTCTCAACAACCAATACTAATTCTCGCTAGGGGCCAGCCAAAGAAGATGAGTAAGTGGGTATATAAGAACCCGCATAGCTTTAGCAATTTGAAATTGGATTTTGTTGAAATATGGGATATGAAGAATAAATCCGCTTTAAGATGTTTTATGAAAAGTAAGAAATTGGTTCCTACTTATATAATACGAAACTAGGATTGATTTGCAATTCCTTTTGAAACATTATGCATTCTTTATAGATTAATTCATATGTCAATGTATGAATATATATTATATAAAATAAAATCAAAATATGAAATTATATGAATTATATCAAATTATTTCGCTTTATTTTATTTTATCAAAATTTCTACATTATTTTGTTTTTATTTTTTTGATTATGATGAAGCTAGTTCACTGCAAAACAATGCAAAGTGCACTTTATTCAGTTATTTCACGTTAAAAAATATTGAGGACTCATTAATATCATTTAATGGATCCGATCACACTGGATTACTTAAGTGGATTTAAAAAGTTGTGGTGCCACCCGCAGAAATCCAACGTATACTGCAAACCGCAAGAAAAAAGAATGAAAGTTTTTCTGCGAATATTTGCATACTTTGATGGAAATAGCCAAACCAATTTAGCTGGACGAAGAAAGCTTAATTCAATATTTTTCGGACGGTAGTCCTGATCCTAAGCAAAACAGAACCGTTCTGTATGAAGCTAAAGATTTAGATGATCTAAAAGAGAAACTAAAGATATATGAAAAATTCGTAACATGACAGACAAAGGAGCCGTTTTGCAACTTTAGCGAAGGAAAGTCTAGATAACGAACGCGCAAATTTGTTTTCCAAAGAAATGCTTCAAATGCCGAGAGGAAGATCGTTTAGCAAAGCACAGCAAGTCTACAAATTTCATTTGTTTTAAATTTAAAAGTAAAGGTCACAAACCCACTAAATGTCAACTTAAACCTGGTCGAACAAATGCAAATGACGTCTGCTGCGCCCGAGAAGCACATTCGCACCAAAATCGTGGGTGATGTTATGGTGATTATATTAGATTCTCCGGGAGCGTGGAAAACCGCAAATTTTCATTATAAGCTTTTAAAATTTACTTAAATTTAAGCCAAAATAAAACTTTATAAAAAATTTTTTGCGTACATTTAAAATAATTTTTTACAACTCTCCTCCTGTCTTTTCGAGATATATTTGGACTATATTTCGAGAATTAATACAACACGTGACAATAATAACCTACGTGTATGACATTGTTATTCTTTTATTAACTGAACAAGAGAACATTAGAAAGTTAAAAAGAGTATTAGAAGTGGGAAGAAAACGTAATCTGCAAATTAAGTGTCGAAAATGTCACTTTTTAATGGGAAAGATTACATTTTTAGGATACGTTGTAGAAAATTCTTTTCTTAACTCATCAACGGAAAAGAATGCCGCCATAACAAATTTTGCTGCCCCATATAATTTTAAAACATTACAAAGATTTTTGGGTCTTACATTACATTTCAGAAGATTTGTGCCTAATTGCGCCATTATAGCGAAGCTATTGTCGAAGATGTTATGTAAGTTGGGAATAGGGAATAATAATATTATTATATTTTATAATATTGTTAAGGAAACCCCAAATCTAGTTCATTACAGCTAAGTAATTTTCCAAAATAATAAATTCCCTAAAAGAGGGAAAAACCAAATGCACATTCGCGGCGCGTCATGCAGCTGCCGGCCGATGAAAACGATTAGCGGAAAAGCAGACAGGGATTAAAAATAAAACCATAAATTTTGGGTATAATAAAATGCTTGGAAAAATGTATATAAGTAGAATATCTGCGGAAGACGAAGTTAGTAAAAAAAGATTAGTAGTGTTGAACAATCAAAAAATATTGCTAAAAATAAATTGTAAATAATCCTACATTTAGGAATATAATAGAACTTTGAAGTGCATTTTCTGTTCAATATCCACGATCTAGTGATACGGACCGTATTGAGCAGCGGAAGTTTGTAACAATGCTCCAGTTCTGTCGTTGTACGATTGTAACGCATTGACTGAAATATATGCTGATGCAAGCATGTATGGATATGGGGCTATATTACTACAGAAGAACCGAGGTGATCAACTATTACATCCAGTTGAACATATGAATCGAAAGACAAGTGCAATCGAGAGGTATCACTCATACGAATTAGAAGTCTTTGCAATTATTAAAGCTTTAAGAAAGTGGTGAGTTAATGTAATCGGGATTAAAATAAAAAAGCAATTGCAATGAAAATCAAAATAAAGACTTACATTTAAGTGTTCCAAGATAGACTATTTTCCTTCAGGAATTTGATAGTACAATTGAACACAGATCGCAAAATGCGACATGTCGTTGCTCTCAAACGAGTGTCTTGCTTATTAATTGAAGATTCATTGAAACATCGTATAATGCAGACTCAAAAGTTAAACGATTGCGGGAAACCAATAAGGAAAATAGCAGAGAGTAATTGATAAGAAGGCTTCTACGTAAAATATGACGTGTTATATTAAGATCCCGCCAAGGAACTCATCATAATACCGTCATTGATAGAGCAAGAGATAATCCAATTAGCACATCGAGAAGGTAATTTTTCAACATAGAAAACAAAGGATTTAGTCGAAAAAACTTTTTATATACCAAAAATAATGAAGAAAGTAGAGTGGAATCGTACAGAGTTTCATAAACTGTCTCACGACTGACGCTGACAGAGCCAAAAACACGGTTTATTAAATGCAATAGATAAGGAGCATAAATCTTTGTTAACGTATCATATTGATCATTTGGGACGGATGAAACAAACGCGAAAACGTTACCACTATATATGTGTAATTGTGCATGTTTTTTCTAAGTTTGTGTGGTTAAGCAATCATCAACGTTTGGTAATCTCGGAAGATTCGTATCCGTGAACGAGGTGTCAGTACAAAACCATGCTGGAGCTGGTTTGAAGTTCAAACAAAAATCTTTCACCGAACAGTACGTTTGTTTTTTTTTTTTTGAAATTCACGGAACGCTCTACGTAAGTTACGAATGACGAAAGCCATAGGCAACCAAAGGGCTTTCAAATGAGAGGTATTTAACTAAAAGACACATAATCAACGCAATGGATTCTTCAGTTGCCGTTTACTTTGACATGTTGTATTAGAGTCGAGTGTTATTGTTAATTTCAGTTTTTTTTTGTTTAAATTAATTGAACTAAGCCAATAAGGACAGTTTATAGCACCCGTGGTGACAGTCACTCAAACCAGCGATTCAATTTTGTCACAAATATCACATAAATTTGCTTTATTTACGTTCGTGATTTTGTTATTGATTGTATCATATGTATGTAAACAAACAAATGTCAAATTTGCACCTTATTTTCCCTTTATCCTTTCGAAATAAATTTCGAGGGACGAAAGCCATACCTAATTCGAACCAAACGGTTTTTAAGATACACCGTCCAAATGATCGCTAAGTAACTAAAGATACAGAATCAGTTCCGAGAAAGTAGTGTTCGCTTTATTATGAATACGACGTGCATCTATCTAAATTGCAACACACTATGTTACTTGAGGCACAAGAAAAGAAACTGTCGTATTGTTTGGTTAACTTTTAGATAATTTTGTTATAATGTTAATAATATAATAATAATTTTGTTGTGTGCATAACGGTTTTTATTTTCGAGTTGCGACGTTTTTAGCTATATATATGCACAAGCTATGCAAGAAACGCTCTCTCAGAATTGTCAAAAACTGACGTAAACAAATTGCTCAAGCAAATTGGTTGTTTAGAGCTGCATTTATAAAAGAAAAGAAATGTAATTGGAAAATGAAATAAATTCCGAGCAATACTTTACTTAGAGACAGCTGAACCAAAATAAAAATTTTAAATTTGTGGGAGGTATTTAAGTGAACCCCTTTTTTGTCTACTGGATATATTGTACTTATCGCCAATCGACGTAATTCACTTTACCAAGCAAAACAAAAAAAAAGTAAAAAATGTCCAACTTTCTTGCAATATGCAAATCATTAAGTTCTAAAATAACAAAATTGACACATATTCTATGGATACAACAGATTTTTGTTTTGGGCAAGATTTGCCATCTCCTTTTAGCTAAAAACAACAAATAATTCGCATATAGATTTATTCATCGTGGATGAATGAACGATGCTTATTTCATTGTATTGAGAATAAATTTTTTCAAACCAGCCAATGAACAAAAAGTTTTCAAAAAATTCCTACTACACTCTGATTCCTCTTTTTGCAAGGAAAAGAACATTTTTAAATCGAACACTTAATCATTTGTTTCAAATTTATATTACTATTGTAATAAAATAACTTTTAGTGAAAGAGTTCAAATGTTTCTTATACATCGTAGACTCAAATCAATCAAATGTTCGATGAATTCGTTTTACATAGGCAAGGTAGCTCAAAAGTTCGTGCAGCGAAAGTAATAAAATATGTTTATTCTTAAGAAAATAAAAATGTGCTTCTTGAAACAGGTCATCATTGTCTCATATTCGAACTAAGTTTCCCGAATGGGTTCAAAAAATCGATCTGTTGCTGTGATAATTTCTTAATCTTCTGGAAAATGCAAACAATTTTTGCTGTCTAAAAATACGTGTAACCCAGGGAAGGACATACGTGTTTTAAAGGACGTGATCGAAGTCACAGCAGTTGTATGAACACTGCTTCCAAAAGAATTAAAGCATTGCTCATCCGAATTTGAAATAAATGATAATCACGAAATTAGTTTCAATGTAGCAAAATGATTATTACGCCTCCTTGAAGATCATGTGCTCGAATATTGTGATGGTGGAAAATCGTTCTGGCGCCTCCTTGTTTACTATTAAAGTTTCGCCCTCAATTCCCATTTGCGGCAAGTAAAAGCTCCATTGTTTGCCTTCAATTGCTCTAATAGATTTCAGAAAGCCGTGACGTTTTGCATAGCAAGGCCGAGGAATTTTCCCTTGACACTCATATGCATGTTTTTCGGATTTGCGAGAACATATTTATTAGCTCGCTTTTCAACTCGAAAACAGAAGTTCAGTGTCTCTCGGCCTGAATTTCTTAACTTCTCTTGTGTGCTTTATACCTTTGCATGCTACTGATGCGCTATTAAAAATTTTGACTTTAGGATCCTTCATCCTTATATTGTTTTGACAGCCCAAAGCGGCGTTTACGCTTAAATTTTAAAGTACGAATGAATCGACAGATCGACCTCAACCGCATGTGTTCAACTGAAGAAAGAAATTTAAAAAAAAGGCAACCATAGTTTTTTATGGCACTGTAGGCTACGTCTACGCACTTTTGCATTAGTTTAATTTAAGTAAGAGATCGTTTCGTATGTATAATGATTTCGGCATAAGTTTTCTGAATTTGTAGATATGAAAGTATAAAAATATATGTCTTTATGCAAATGAAGTGCTGTTATTGATTTTTACGATGAAGCAACGAAAGAGACGCGCACAAGATAATGCGTCCGTTTATTTGAGCACGCGCATCGATATCGAAATATGCAAATTTAAAATTTTCTGCTTTTGTTCTGTTGCATTGATCGAATTTTTCACAGTTTTTCTAAAGATAGCAAGCGTTTTGCTCTTTATACCACATGGGTGCTACAGCCATACTAATTGATGCAGGTCGGTGCGCTTAATTGAGGCTGCTTATAACTATTTTATGATGACATCCCTATCCAAAAACCGTTTGCGTAATAAACACGTTGAACTGTACATTTGATTTGGTTTTTCTTATAAGTAATTTTTTTGGTGTTTCTATAATGTGTTTCTTTAAAACTGATCCGTAAAGGTCAGTTCGTGTACCGGCGACTGTTTGAAAGCTTGAATTCGTCCAAATAAAGGGTAGTTTTGATTTTCTTTTGTTTTTAACTGCAAACGCGTGTCGAAATGGAACAACTGTTAACATTTTACAAATTTTAGCTCGATTTAATGTAAACACAATGTAAGATCATTAATTTCTTTTTTTAAAGTGACCAATTTCCATATCACATTGATTTAGCGAAATGTGTTCTATTTTCCGATAGCACTTTAATCCTTTCAAAGGAATAATGTTGTAGTGTACGCATAGTGTAGCGCGCATACGAAAAGGAAAATAAGGAAAAAAATATTTTTACGAAAACCCAAAATCCAGTTAATGCTAACTATTTGATTTTTCCCAAGTAATAAATTCCCTAGTGTACATTCGCGGCGCGTCATGCAGCTAGCGGCTGACGAAAAAGATTAGCAGAAAAACAGGTAAGGAAAACCCAGGTACACATTCGCGGCGCGTCATAGAGCTGCTGGCCGATGAAAACAATTAGCAGAAAAGCAGGTTAACGGATTAAAATGGACATGGAGCCATGAAGTTAGGTAATAGTAACGTGTTTGAAAAATGTATATAAGTAGACTATTTGCGGAACACAGAGTTAGCCGGACAGGATCATTGAGACGTACAAGGATATTAGAGTTGAGAAGTCGAGAGTATTGCCAAAGATTGTAAATAAAGAAACTTGAAGTTAAAAGAATTTTGAAGTGGATTTCTCTTGAAAAGAATTTCTACGATCTAATGACACGGACCGTATCGAGAAACGCGAAGTTCGTGACAGTATATTATTCTGAAAATCACAATTCAATGGTGCGAACATAATTTCAAAAGGAGTTGAGTAAATAACGTTAAAATCACGAAAGACGATTTATGTTATACTACATTCAAAATTTTGCAAAATTTTTGGTACGAAATAAATTATGCTTGATTTTATGGTTAAAACGGGTTTCTTTATTGCAAATTCTCTTAATAATACAAAAAATGGGCGAGTATAGATGACAAATCAACAAATGCCGAATTAATAATGTATTAATGAATTAATATATATTGTTAATTATTGCATGTTAAATGAAAGCTAAAATTAGTCTCGATATTCTAACTAAGCACTCCACTCGTTGACTTGTGTTGTTAACTAGTATTTGTGCGGTTGCCTGTGGAAAATAAATTTAGCTACAGGTATCAACCAAAAAAGAAATTAAAAAATTTTCAGAATTTTCAGAATTCAATATATTAATAACATTCCATATAATATTCAATCAAGGAAAATTGCTGGTCATTGAATTTACCTCGGAATTTCTCTTCGTACCTGGAAAACCAGGTACATTGCGAGAACTCGCAAATCCGATTTGTGCAAAACGGGAGTGGTTTGTCCTAATAAATAAAATTCGTGGGATTAATATTATGTTTTGGTTTTATCTATAACATGAACATCTTATAGCATTAGTTTCTTTTATAATTAACATAGCGATACTCTTATATGACTATAACATAGCGATCTTGGCATGCTTACAATATGGCGATCCTCCCTATCTTATATCCGCCATATTCTTAACATATCCATAACACTGCTCCTTATAAGTCATGAAATACTGACAATATTTGGAAAAAGTAGAAAATATACCATTTCCCATACAAAGCAGGTAATTTAACTTTCGATTAAGTTAAGGAAATAATGTGTGCGGTAAAGCGAAAATTTATCTATGTATCCTTGGAAGTAAAGAGAGCCCACACGTTTTTTGAAATTTCATTCTTTTGTTAAAATAGAAACTTTCATCTTTGTTGTTTTTCGTAGTAAAGAAAAACTCTTCTGGCTTTTTTACACACTGTGCCACTTGTCGTACAAGGGTATATTAAGTTTGTACGAATTTGTGCAACACTAAAAACGACTTAAGATAGATTCTTTTTTTTTTTTTGTTATGTCCATCGATTCAGAATCACTTTCAGAATCAATCTAAACTTCTCCGTCTCTTTTGTGTTCTTGTGTCTAGCCTACAGATTACAATTGTTAAGATATTTTGGTGAAATTTGGTACACTGACATGTTTTGGCATAAAATCGAGCCGTATTGAAAATGATTCGGATTTTGACAAGTTGTTATATGGATAGCAGTTTTTCGTAAAGTAATCGTGAAAAATTTCAGCCTTCTGTCGTTTATAATTTATGAGTAATGAGCAAACATCCATAAATTTTAGTTTAGAAAAGCGGAGTTCCCTTCAGTTTGCGTTTCACTGCGGGAGTTCGCTCCATTCCAATCTGCGTGCAAAAACTTCAAATGCTTGTACCAAATTTGAACCCGATATCTTCATTTCTACTAACACAGAGGCAGGGAGGGACAGACATGGCTTAGAAAAAGACATTTTTCCCCTAAACTTTTTTCGGATGAAAGAAACGGGCTAGAATAAATATATTCGAGCAAGTATACCTTTGAGTATTAAAACAAAACTCAAATATACATTTGAGTATTAAGAGAAAACTTACTGAGCAAGGGCGCGAAGTGGATCATAATATTAATTGACCATATTTGTGTTCATTATAGAGCATCGACTAAAAATCACGTGCATGCAGCAGCAATAAACTCAACGAAATTTGACATTGCGGCACGAATATATTCGTGCCCCTCGCAAAATACATCATTTTAGTTTGCAAGAATGTATTATATTCCTATTCACAACGCAAATTTACATTTCAATTCACATTGCGCACAATAAGGAATAAGAATCTCTAGCGTCTGTAAGAAAAAACAGGGCAATTTAAATTAAAAATTTGTTGTTACAAAATTAAATTTAAAAAAAATCGTTTTATCTACATACATCTTTGTAGCATGAGCAAAGCTGTAGATTTTGAAAAAGTTCTGTTTTTCTGTTGCCAAAAGGGGCAACATTTCATTAATGAGAAATGTTCATTTAAACTTATCGACAATACTGCGTGTACTTCTCTAGAGAATCGTATTCTAAAGATGAAATATGACATTTTTTTTACTGCTTTTACTTTATTTTTTATTTTATTATTTTTTATAGACTTTCTTTTATGCTTTTTATTAATCTTGAACCAACGGCCAATAAAAATGATCTTCAAATAAAATAAAATAAAGTAAAATATTTTGTTTCGTTTGTTCGAAACTGCTGCATTTGCTGTATCTGCTAAAGACAGAATAGCACATTTTAAAAATTTCCGAATTTTCAAACATTTAATTGCCTAGAAGCATTGGAAGAAGTTGCCTTAAATTCAAAAAGATTCTCAATTAACCAAATATTTTCTAAAGACATCTGTTAGTGCATTAAAGAGGTTAAAAATCATTAGATAAGATATTAGGTTTCAATTTCCAAGTAGGAATAAATTTGACACAGGTAGTGCCCCTCGAAGCACTTTGAGAAATAAGGAAAACATTTAGTAGGAACACTTATCAAGCCAATAACATATATTTACATATATTTTTTGAAAAGTTTATAAGATATTAATCAATGTGTTCTGAAGCTCAGAAGGTCCCCTAAAAGAGGTCGAGCTTCATTGTTGGAGCAATTGCTGTTGTTAACGTTGGAATATTTGCAACATGAAGTATATAAAATAAATGAAAATAGGTTTGAGTTACATTACATTTAACCACCAGACCACCGAAAACACAAAAATTATTATCATTTACAGATATATAATTGACCCCTACAAAATCAAATCATAGCTCGCGGCATTAACACAGTTGGCATTGCACTCATATTAGTTTTTCAACCCTTTACGAGCGTGCGATGCGTAAAGATGAGCTAAGGGTTATAGGTAACAAGCGAGAAATGAAAGACCAAACACTAGCCGCACATACAACGGACGAACACAAATCTGTGTGTGTGTGTCTGTTTTTCCAAGCTTACAGTGTGCATGCAGCAAAATTTCAAATCCATTAACCGATAAAATAGATATACTAGATTTCTCCGTCTTTTTGCTACTAATGGAAGTATTCTAGTGTATGCAGATCTGAGGTAAGGTATCTGATCCTTGTCTCTACGTTTTGAGCACATGTTCGTCGGTCCCATTGTTTGGTTTTGTACGTATGTCCATTGCTAGATTTCACAGATTGTCTTTCAATTCAACCTAAGAATAATAAAGAAATTTGAAATGTCTCCGCAAATTACTTAGGACTGGCGATACGTATTGATTTGAATCCGATGCAAGTATTCGCTTGAAATTAGTGGTGTTCAGAATTCGTCACGGCGGACGAATATAGCATTTCTGCATGTTATAACATTAACGTGTTATAGTATTTAGCGCGCTGTGTGGTATGTATATGCCCTTGTGTGGCACGTATTTACAGGCATGTGTTTTATTTAATTATAAAAATGTATATATATATGTGTTTAGTGTTTTTGTAATCATTGACCAAAAGGTAGCTAAATCAGCATTTAATCTGGACCATATTCTGTTTTTCTTTGTACTTCTGCTGCGTTCCTTAGAACGCAAAAAGCTAAAAATGAACGGGTTTTAAATTTCCACCTTTTGCCATATTGCTTTTGCTGCTGCAACACAGGCAATAGGGCATACAAGCATCAATTCATTATTCATTTTCGGAAGCTGTTCGAAATTTGAAGTAATATTTTGTTCGTTTTTTTTTTATTCTTCAAAAATTTGCCACATTGCATCGAAAAAACTGGTTTTTCATCATCTTCTGGCTGGAATTAAAAAAAAACCAAATATGTTATTATTGCATTGTTTAATTATTTGACAAATCTGGCCCCTGGTCCATAGCAAATGGTTATTTCTGCAGCATACATACTTTCTTCTCGTCCTAGAAACTTATGTCGAAATCATCCCCTTTATTCCTTGTTTGCAACATGTACGCTCTTACATCGCTACGCTTTTTATATTGAAAACTTTTTTCTACTCCATATAAACTTAATGAATTCAAAGAGCATGAGAGATGTTTATGTTATGTTTTCTCATCTTTTGTAGAAAAAATGATAGACTTTTTTAAGACAAAATTAAAAAAAATCGAAGTTTCTTGAAAAATATTCTTCATCTTTTCATCAAGGGATGTTAATATGAAATTTTTATTATAAGATAAGCCGACAAGACGGATCAATCAATATCTTCACTTATCTTCAATAACTTCACTTTTTATGGGTGGAAAAATGAAGAAACGAATTAAAGCACTTACTCCCACATAAGAATAACGCAATTTTCGGTGCAGGAAAGATTTTGATGGCTTAATCTTTTCCCGCCTGTAAACCTATTATCTACACAATTACTTTGAGTTGAATTGAAGTGTTTTCAGGAAGAAGAGAAAAATTCAACTAATTTATTTACAATTCTCACAAGTCTCTTAAGGCAATTATTTAAAAATATATTAATACGTGATTTACGAAATCTTCATTCAATCATTGTGGGAAGCTGCTTAGTCGATCACTAAATAATCTGTAGAAAGATAGAAGTCTTTATAGGTATCTTTAGGCTTTGAAATTATGGCAATAGTCATGGTAAGCAATATAATTGAAGGCACATTAGCCGATAGGCTATCTATCTTCTGATGATGAATTTCGCAGCTAGATATAAGCCAGGTAGAAGCAAGGAAGAAATACGCCACATCTTCCAACGTTTCCACGCAAAAGCAATATGAAACTATGTTAGCAAAGACGCCAGATAAACTTCGGTTAAATAGCTGCATAATTAAGCGGTAATATGTATCTGTGGAGACCATTTTAAAAATTCAACATCAAAACAGTTTCGGTACGGCCCATACGCATAATATCCCAAAATTTTTATATTTGCATCAATTTTGTATCACTGGGGTATGTATTATAGGGCGAAGTCGATATCGAATTTGCCATATGGGCGGATGGTTAACCTTTCCGCTATCGAAGACTCACGAGAAAAATCATCACCACAGCCCAGACGTCTTATTTCTTTTTGTGAGGTGTATTTAAGTGAAATTAGTAGTTTTACAAACGGGCACACATAAGCGACACTGCGCTATAGATAGATAATTCCTTTGGTCGTCACGTCATCAGATATGCGTGGCATATTTGATTAAAAGAAAAAGAATAAAATTAGAAACGAAAAGGAAACTGTTTTTCAAAGTAACATATGCGTTTTATACATTTTAGACGAACGTACGTGTTATACATTTTAAAACATTTTCCTACACATAAATCTGCATTCGTCAATGAGAATAGTTGGTGGTAGCTGTATGAATGTAGCGTATGAATATTTTGCTCGATATCGAACTTAAAATATCATATTTTGGCATGAAAGCGAAACAGTTACAGAACTTCATGTTGAAAAGGAAAATAAAGCAAAATATCATCATGAAAGCACATATTTGACAAAATCAATAGACATAGAAAGTTACTTATCTTCGTAAATTCCAATGTTTTGGAAAAAATAATAAAATCAAATAATTATTTTCGATACATTTACTTGTTGGCGCCTTAAAATTTGAAAAGAATAAATGAGTATAGAATTAACGTAAACATATGCTTGAACGACTAAAATTGGGTGTACAGGATTATTAGAAACTATTTAAAAATTAATTTGAAAATATGATATATAGCGCCTGTTTAGTATGGATATTATAAATATTAAGCTAGCCATGAAGAAAAAAAGAATTAGATAACGCAAATAAAAAATAATTAATTTAATTCAATTTATTATACTTTGTTTTACATTTCTGCTTAATTTATTTAAATTTTTCCACCAACGTTTTTTACAAACTTTATGCTTCATTTTTCTTTTTCTTCTTTGCATTGTATTGTTATATGTACAACAACAACATCACAAATACATCGCTGTAAATACAAAGAACAAGAAGCCAAACTTGATACCAAAGCAATCGAGAACCAAAATGCAACCAAATCGATAGGCACTTCGTATCGTACGGTAACTATATAACGAGAACACTCATTCTTGTTATCGGTGAATGAATATGAATATGCTTATTTACTTTTCAAAATATTAAAGAAACTATTAAAAGTTATCATATCAAATACCATTTTAGGAGCTTAAAAAATCAAAAGTGCAAAACACTAACGATGATTTTTTGAAGAATGTTTTTGTTTCAATCTATCTATCTATCTATCTTCCTATTACTTTCTCCTTTCTCTTTTTTCTGGCGATGAGGATATTACATGAATAGCAGTCGCTAATGATAAACTTCGTATTCTATTTGTGTCTTAAAAAAAACTATGCTTAATTTGAGACAATATATTTATAATGCGTAAGTTTCGTTTAAGGAAATTCACGCAATGTTTCATTTAATATAATATTCAACTTTTATGCAGAAAGTCATCAATCATTTTACAATGTGCTCTAATACATAGCCAATATTTTTTGCAAATCCTGATTCAGAAATTGGTTTGTCCAATCGTTTTCGGGATTATCTAAGTGATTATCGAAGTCAGTAATTTCCTTCATCGCACCACGTTGCAGGAGAGCAGCCACAGCTTGAAGAGTTAAGTTTGATTTTAATATTAAGCCTTTTACTTGTGACCAACGTCCGGAATCACTACTGCAATTATACACTTTAATTGCCTCACTTTTTTGATCCAAGGTCATCAGTTTATTTTCAATAATAACAAAGCACGCATTTTTATAATTCTCTTGAATTTTATCAGCAATTTTAGCAGCCGGAGCTCTTTCTACGGAGTTGTCATAAAAATTTTCAGAAGCAGCGTAATATCCGGCCACCACTAAGTTCTCGCGCTGAGCAAAAGCATCAATCTGTAATAGAGCTACTTCTGCCATTGGCGTTACATAGAGGCACTGATGGAATAAAGGAATAGCATCTACTATTTCACCACTGTCCTTGGTGCCCAAAAGAACACCATTTACTGCCAGGTGCGGATATTTTGCTGCGTGAAATATCATTTTAGCATAAGCACGTTCAGTAAATTTGTAGATTGTCATGTTTGATTTTAATTAACAATTTCAAAATTCGTTTTGTGTTCTTTTCACTAGTAATAAAAATACTGAATTTATAGTGTCAGTAATTATTCGTCTCCAAAATCACGTACAAACATGCTATCATCCATTAAGAAAAATCTATAATAAATGAGTTAAAACACAAATGGCTGGATATTACATTTACATTGCTTTGGTTGGTTGATCAAAATTCACAATAGAATTTAGAGAAATGCAGCAACTTGCCGTAGTGAGAATTTTTCCTTTCCACAAGCAAATTTGCTGTTGTGCCTAAATCGTAAAATTTACTTCCCTATTAAATTCTTATAACACACATTTTTAATATCAGCGAAACTTGTCTACCTCACAATAATATCAATAAAAAATTAATCTGACAAGACGTGCTTGCAAAGAATTTTCTTCTTCTTGCGCGTCATTCATTAAAAACTATTCAGCTTTTTGACTGAGGAATATCGTAGAATTTATTGAAAACATCTTGTTTCCTTATTTATTGTAGTGAAATGCGGCTCATTTTTTAATGTTTTAAATATTTGGACACAACAATTCAATAGTTAATTGACTGATTTATAATACTAACAATCAATAAATTATATCATAGGAGCAATCAAATGTGCATACATAAGCATATTTACAATTCACGTGGTATCTATGCCATACGGTCATATTGTGCTATTGCTGCCATATTTTTTCAATAAAAACAGTTATGAATCCCGTTTAGAAACTTAGAATCTTAAAATAAATCATATGTTAAGTGGTAGGACTAAACTATTAAAAGCTATATTTAGTAACATAAATGAAATAAAAAGATATATCAAAAGCAAAGTTCAAATAAACCAAAGAAAAAAAAAATAAAAGAAGCATGTCTATAGTCTATATGATTTTGAAGTGTTTAATAGGCTTTAAGACCGTTTAATAGGACTTGTGTGCAATCCCTATATGATTTTGAAGTGCTTAATAGGCTTTAAGACTGTTTAATAGGGTTTGTGTCCAATTCCTATATGATTTTGCTTTAAGGCTTAATAGGCTTTAAGACTGTTTAACGATATTCGAGGCGGTATAGAGCCCAATCAAGTCATTGCAAAAGTGTAAAAGCTTGTTAACCGATAATAGTGAACATATTCAGTGCAATGCGAATCATGTGTTTAACGTCGCAGATTTAAAGAATAACAAGTAAGATGACAAGCGGGAACGGCAACCATTAGATACCCTACACCATTTCGCCAAATACAGTCGTTCATCCAGTGTCATGAAAATAAATAAAGCTGTACATAATTTTGATGTAAAGGCACAATTTTTACCAAAGTCCTTAAATTGAAGGGTGCGTAAAACGCCAGCTAATGTGATCCAAACTCAGCAAACTTAATTTCCTTAATGTACTATATTTTAGTTGTTTCTGTCATAAAAGCGTACAAATTAAACTTTGTGTCCACATAACGGCTTAATATGCATGAGATCCTCTGTATGGTGGAGTCCAAAAAACGCACCTACGTGATCGAAAACTTCTACGATTCATTTCATCTTTCATTATAAAATATTACACATTAAATGCCTTTGATAAAAGAGTTATTGTTCATGAGCATTCTTATATGGAATGACGTCCAGAAAATAGATCCATATAGTTCAAATTTAGTCCAGTTAATTCTTCGTTGGCCCAAATTCGGTAAGATTAATTATTATTAAGAACAAATTCGAAATTATTATTATGAATAAATTTACACCAAGAAATATTGAACAGTAGGTTTTCTCGCTAAACATAAATTTCGTTTCCGTGGAAATGTTTATATACAGATCCCAATTTTTCGCACCAATTTAGAATGCCAAACGCTATTATTTGGCGATTTTTGTCTTGAAATTCTTAAAATACTTTTGCAATAGTTTTTCATATGAGGACTTTTGAAAATAAAGCGTCCGATCCACTTTGAATAGGATTCACTCTTGGCTTAAAATAAGTCAGTATGTCAAATTTCATTAAAAGAACTAAAATATATATGTTGTAAGTCGTGTACAAGTTAAACACAAGAACACAGGGGCAGGGGAGCAGGGTACCAAGATCCAGGGAATGATTCTAAACCGATCAGTGTAATAAAAGGTGTGTACCTTAAATACGTTTGCAGAAGCTTAATATACCTTGTGTTCCTAGTAGTGTAGCGTGTAAAAATTAAATTAGCTATGACATAGACAAATCGCGCGTATTAAGGAGAGATGATGAGAGAGTGATTTGATAGAACTTAGAAAATCCGATAATAAGATTATATTACATATATCATTTCGATTTTCGTAAAGGAGCATAAACAGTTGAACAACTCATGCATGGCTGAATTTTATGGATATAAACTTCTTAGAAGAGGGTTGTGAACATGGAAGATTCTCTTGCTGAATGACATCAGCGAGTCAACAGTGCCACTTATTAACTTAGCTAAGAGGGAAAGGAAAAGCATAGGGACGGTAGAGCTAACAAAGCTTATTCCATAAGGAGGCATCGCCACTTATTAAAGACTGGCACTGACATATTTTTATTTATGGAGAGCTCGATGTGCAGATTAGATTGACAGATCCCCTAAATCAATGAAAGAATCTACGTTTTTCAATTTATGCGAATCGATGAAATAATCAATGATAAATTGATTACTCCTTGAAAATGAAAGGTTCTCGAATTTCTTTGGACTTAAGTTTCTAAAATATAATGAGCAGCGTGTAACCAAACTACCTCAATCACATTGGGTTCACTTGACATCGATGGAAATTCATCAGAGGTGATGGCGTTAAAAAGAAGTCTGAATGATCTGTTATCAAGATAAGACTTTATACATTTCAAAGCCAGGAACCTGGAGTTTAAAGAATAATAATTTATGGCTAACCATGTCCAAAGCTGTGCGAGAGCCAGTAGAGAAACCCTTGACGATAAATAAACTCGAAAAGGTTTGTTGATCTTCCTGCCACCCTGAAATGGAAAGATAGAAGATTTGCTTGCGTAAGGTAATTGAGTACCAATTTCTTCAAATATTTCAGCAATGCCAAAAGAATCAAAAATCTTTGAGGTAACGTGACATTGTTTATCGGAGCTTTCTTTGAGTATACATGATGGAATGACATCAATTTCTGGCGCACAATTTTATTTTAGCGACCTTAAACCAACCCGTCTGTTATTTTCAGAAACGGCGATATTCGGAATTGGAGTAAACTTTGTGATTAAGTATGGGTAATTATCAGTTAAAACGGGATCAATGGTAGAAAAATTTCGCTGGAAGCGTTCAGTAAAGAGATTGGAGGCTTCAATATCGCCAGAGGACTCTCTGTAGATATAGGCTTTGAACGCCACAAGGAAGGGCAGCGTATTTCTTGTAGAAAAAACATCCCCTTTTAGATGAATGTAGACACAACTTGAATATGAGCATTTATTATTATTTTCACATGAGTGGCAATAAATTTAACGCCAGGAGAATTTGGAAGTTCAAACGAACAGAAAGGAAAGACAACTGATATGGCAATTAAAACAAACTTAATCAATCTTTTCTGAACAACGGAAGGTATTGGGTATAAGAAATGAAATGGTTCACCGTTCCGTTTTGGTTTCACTAACAGAATAGTGGAAGAAACTACTACGTAATGGGTACGCTCCTATAGTGAAGGTTAAAACATCCAACGGACAGTGTTAACGTCATGCTACTAAAGTTGCCGTTGTGCCTTGCCATTGAATTAATTGTTTATGAAGCCGAAATGTTAGAGAACCACAGCCTACAACATAGCCTTGTATTGTTTCTTGTAAGGTTTCTTATACACAGTATAATAAAACATATTAATAATTATATGAAGTAAGTCAGAGATAACGAAATTCACACGCAAGGCAAAGATTTCCCGTTCTCTCTCTTTTAAATTAGCCAGTTTCGGTCTTCACCCATGTATTCAAAGTTACAGCCATGTTCTAGAGCATCGACCGGTCGCTACTCGCAAGAGATAATGTATTTCCTAATCATAGTTTTTGTGATAATGTGTCAAATTTTGAAGCAATAGTTACAGTAAATATCTTCAATATTGATTTTGTAACAAATCAATGTTGTTAGATCACGAAAACCACAAACGAAACTCGTAAGAAAATTAAATTTGGCTATGGGCGAATATATCACTCCCACCATAAGAGAAATAAATTTTTATAATTCGATACACTAGACAGGCAAAAGGAAAAAGGATATGCGTAATAACAATCAAGAAAGCATCGTGTATAACCCAGTAGGTAAGAATTGCGTTTACCAACTTGGTGTTTGCGAGGTTCAAATTTCAATATCGGTAGAATTTGCTTTCTATTTAATATCCTAGTTTGCGCTAATAGAAGAATTTTTACGACAAATACTACATTGTTGCGCAAATATGCGGAAAGACAGCGAAGAGACGGACATGTCTAGGTGCATTCTAATTTGAAATTGTCTAAGAATTAATATATTTTGTGCGGTTTTTGCACGTTATCAAAAATAAGCAAGAAAATTATAATTGCTTGCGACCGAATCTTTTGTACCCATACCTATCACCATTATTCTATAAAAGTTTAAAAAAAGGAAAAATATAAAAGTTTGCATATTCTATAAAATTGGGTGGGTGTGACTGAATTTTGATATTCTTGTGAAATAATTTCGCGAAAGTTTTTATGATGTATCTGTTGTAGTTTGTGAGCGACAAGCAAAAGACACGGAGGGTAACTATTTTCCGTTTTATGTAGGTGTCCGGGCTTTGTAGGCATGTTCCCAAGGTATTGAAAAAAAAATTACATTTTTATACACCGTAAAATTGTGCAGGTGTGGTTAATTTTTCCTATTTACAGGTGCTACCGATTTGAACCATTTTCAATACCAGCTTGTCAGCGAGAACTCCCAATGTGCCTATGATGCCTATAAAAATCAGCCTCGCCTACCCAATATTATAGAGTGCGAAAATGTAGTTTTTTCCTTTGTTTAAGTCTTTTCTAGGAACAAGCGGAGGGGTAAAAAAGATTCGATCACAGCCGAATTTTCTTTAAGGCAAACAAGTAGAATGCCTCGTGGAGGTCAGGCGCTGTGAAAAATGAAATAAAAGCATTACAAAAAGAACTGGGTAAGCAACAAACTAATGACGTAACCACCAGCTCTATCAAAGTAAAAACTACCCTATTTGACGGCACCACTAACTTCAACGCCTTCAACCTGCAATTTGGTGTTGTTGCGACAAAAAATATGTGGGATGACGACGATAAAGCAGTCGCCTTAATAATCTCCTTGAGAGGAACAGCAGCAGAAATTATCCAGATAATCCCGGAAGGAAAAAGAACGGAATTCGCTGCAATCATGGATGCATTGGAAAGGAAATATGGTAGCAAACATTTGAAGGAGGTGAGCCACTTAGAATTGTCTTCGCATTGCCATAAGCTGAACGAAAGGATCCAGGATAATGCTACCGGAATTGAACGCCTGGCCAATCTCGCGTATATCGGCGTGCCCGACGACGTGCTAAAAAGATTAAAAATCCACACCTTTGTTAAAGGACTTCGTGACGAGGAGCTTAAAAAAGACGTTTGGACGTCGCCTAAAACGACGTTTGCGGAAACGCTTGGCTTCGCGCTTACGCAAGAAACAGCTAGTATGCTGTGGCCGTCAAGCATGAAGGTGAGATGCACGGAGGTTAGCAGCAACAACGATATTTCGGATGTGGCTTGCACGGCGTTTCGGCAAGTCCTGCGCGAAACCAGCGAATGTCGGCTTCAAAAACATGCAAGTGTTAAAAACCTGGTCATTTTGAACGGGAATGCCGATCGAAGCACAAAGGATCATATTCCACATCACCTACACGGAATATTAGTGAAAGCGCCAGCGAAAATAAAGGAGGTGTCGTCATGTGCCGGGCTATTGTGGAGTCCAACGGAAACTTTTCGAAGGAAGACGTGCGCAGTGCTCAAATGGCCGACGAAGATTTAAACACAATATTAAAGGCGATAGAAAAGAAGAAGCGCCCCACCTGGGAAGAGATTTCAAGAGAAAGTCCGCTTACGAAGGCGTATTTGGCTCAGTGGGAAAGCCTCATCGTTGAAGATGGGTGTTTGTGGCGCATTTGGCATATTGAGGATGCTTCATGGGCTAAGAAATTACTGGTGGTTCTACAGGCGAAAACTATTGAGATTATAAGGGAATACCACAACGTACCAAGCGGAGGACATCTTGGCATCACAAAAACCATGGAAAAGATCAAGGAAAACTTCTATTGGGTAGGCATCAAGGATTCCGTAGCAGCATGGATTCGCAATTGCGATCAGCGCAGCAAATCGAAAGGCGCGAAAAGCAAGCCGCGAGGGCGCTTGCAGCAGCATAACGTTGGTGCACCTTTCGAAAGGATCGCGATGGATATTGTTGGACCATTTCCAGCCAGCAGTGCAGGAAATAAATATGTACTGGTAGTCATCGATTACTTCAGTAAATGGTCAGAAGTATACCCCATAGCTAACCAAAAAGCAAAGACAATAGCCAAAGTATTCGTCAATAATTGGGTCACGCGGTTTGGAACCCCCATCGAGGTGCATTCAGACTAAGGTAGAAACTTTGAATCTTCGATCTTTCAAGACGTTTGCCAAATATTTGGCATTAATAAAACTAAAACGACTCCGTTGCATGCTCAGTCTGACGGAATGGTTGAAAGGTTTAATCGAACGCTCCAAGAACTTCTGCGAAAAGTGGCAATCAGCAGGACTGGGATGAACATACGCCAATCTTTTTAATGGCATACAGATAAGCAATGCACAACACCACTGCTCTAGCCCCGGCGAAGATTTTGTTCGGGTCTGACCTGAGGCTACCCGAAGACTTGAAATTCGGGACACCCCCTAATGTCCAAAAGACCGAGACCGAATATGTTGCTAAATTGAGGATAAAATAGAAATAGAACGAAAATCGTAAGTGACAGGATGAAAGCAAGATACGATCTGAAGGCTAACGCCGACGGATTTCAGGAGGGAATTTAGTATCATTATACAATCCTTTAGGTAAAAAAGGTATGTCACCAAAACTGCGATGTCTCTGGGAGGGTCCGTACAAAATCATCACAAGGATAAATGATGTGGTCTATCGAATACGAAAACATCCCGGAGGCAGAACTAGATTCAAAGTGGTACACCTGGACCGACTGACCGCCTACGGAAATGACCTTGTTCGGGACGAACAAGATTAAGTGGAGGGCAGTGTTACGAAAATCCCAAATCCAATTAACGGTAACTAATTGATTTTTGTAAGTAATAAATTCCCTAGTGCATATTCGCGGCGCGTCATGCAGCTGCCGGCCGACGGAAAAGATTAGCAGGAAAACACACAGAGAAACCCCCAGGTGCACATGCGCGGCGCGTCATGCAGCTGCCGGTCGAGCAAAAGGATTAGCAGAAAAGCAGGTTAACGGATTAAAAATGGAGCAATGAAGTTAGGTGATCGTAACATGCTTGTAAAAATGTATATAAGTAGACTATTTGTGGAAGACAGCTTTAGTCGTAAGAGAACATTCAAGTAAAGAATAATAATAGTTGTGTTGAGCAGTCAAAAATTTTCGTTAAGAAAAATAAATTGTAAATAATCCTAGCCTTAAAGAATGGATTGTAAATAAAGAACTTTAGAGTTAAAAGAATTGTGAAGCGCATTTCTCTTGGAAATAATATCCACGATTTTGTGGTACGAACCGTATCTCAGAAAAGCGGAAAGTTGTAACAATATGAACAAATTGCAACGGGTAAAGTGGCATATAAGACATTGTATTTGTTATGGGCTCCAGAAAGGGAGCAACACGTGGTTTCCAAATTTCGTTCCGGAGGTTCCAATGTCAAAATACAATTGTGATCGTTGATGGCGTTAAGTAGACTTGCAGGTGGCTAACCAACTTTTAACTATTTTGTAATTGCAACGGAATTCGGCAACCATTATTCAACTGCAAAGAAACACATCGAACATTTTCAAATCTTTTATTGAAAATAGGAGATAACTTTTCTACCAACCTAATATTATATTAATCCTTCACAAATGATCAAATTTTTATACAAATTTTAGCAAACAGAAATCAAGTTTTTCATTATACTCTACCTTAATCTTAGCCTAGCACGTGCCGGCAATATGATATAAATCTTACTTCCTTGTTTGCATAACTAGCGGCTAAACAAAATAAAGTGACCATTGTCTATCGAAACGAAAAGTGACCGCTTAATACATGACTCGTGTTACGAAGCAATTTTTATTCATTTACTATCTGCTTTGTCCGATTCGGAGGACCAGTAAGTGTTAAAACATTAAGCATTTGGAGAGTGTTACGATCAACCTTCTTTCATAGACGTTTGCGATTTTTGAATGCTGTCAATTCTTACTATTTAAGGGATGACGCTGTTTACAAAGAGAATTTTGTCTATATGAAGATTTACATTTTTCTGTGCATGTATTTTATTTTTGTTTGTATATGTAAGCTTACATAGTCACGCCAATTTATGTAAATACCCAAGGAAAGATATTAAAATGTAATCGAACTGAATGGCTGCTCAACTTCTCATCTTGTTATCAACCTGACTAATCGTGAAATGTTAACATCGAAACAAATTGACGCATTTAAGAAGGAAACATATTTCCTTTAAACTAAATTTATGGAGTAATTAAAGCATTTCAAAGTCTGTGGTAATATTTTAATTGCGTTAAATTCTCTCCGTTATTTTCCACACCACCATCCCCAAGGACTTTTGATAAAGGGTGTGGCACACGAACAAATACTGGTGAAGCCCACAATGCCACTGCTTGGCACAAACCCAATATTTGTCGCTTTCTCGTTGTTAACGTGTTAAACAATTTGTTCCTTAAGGCTATGGTTAATCATTTCACAAAAGCAGGAAAAGCAGGCTTTCATTACTTAGCTCTTTTTTTTGTAATAATAACATTTTCATTGAGATGGTTCAGTTATTATTAATTACGTATTTTCTAATCGTAGCAAATAAATATTTCACACGATTAAGGCAATTGTAGTAAGTCATCATCAATCAGCAGCATCAAAAGATCGGATGTAGTGTTGAAAGAAAGTATGCCTAAGAAGCTTGGCACTTAAAATGTCGGGAGAACGAGTCAATCAATCCATTCTGTGTAGGGTGCATATTCAGAATTATACGAATAAGGTTTGAGATGTCCTCACAATTAGATAAATACAATATATAGGACCGAAATCAATGCCATATAAAAAACCCGATAACATAAAATTCTTAAAATGCCCATATGTATAAAGTGTGCAAACTCAATAACATTAGCAGGTTCTTTAGTCTGGCTATGTTGGTCAGATGTGAAACTCTTACGAATGACAAGATAATCAGAAAATGAGGTATATTGCTGTGGAACGTTAAACTGTGTCGGTAAATAATTATATCTCTAGCAGACTCCATTTTTTAAACGTGGTGCGCATATTAACAGATTTAATAGTTTAAATTAAATCGTAATTAAATTCTTCGTATTATAGATAGTGCCACGCCTGTTGCAAAGGAGGATATGTCACCTAAAGGTACGTAAACTACACGATGACGGCGACTCATAAATTGCTTCTTCCATTAGCTTTAGGCTAATCAATTCAAGAAAATATATAGAAAACTTAGGCGATCGATCGTTTATAAATAATTAAAAAATATTATTTTGAAGAAGCAGCAAAAAGTAATTTAAACAAAATAACGTCACTAGAGTAATAATAACATGATTTTTATCATTTGGCAAGCTCTTAAGGAACTCTTGGTAAAGTTCTTAGAGAAACTATTATTTACTTTATCACAACGGTACTATTTATCAGCTGTCATATTAGCGATTTATTTAAACACATCTGCTTCGTTATTAATTTCAATGAAAAAAAACAACGTTACCTATAAATAGCTAATAAACTTTCTAACGAAACTCTCAATGATAGTTTGTATACAACTTTCAATATGACACACTTAAGGAAATGACTAAGCGGTATCGGTAGATACGGCTGAATAGCATAAATATCAAGTTTCTTAAAAAGAAAAAGGATTAAAAATCTTCGGAAAAAATTGTAGAAAAATGATAGGCAAAAATTGCTAACAACAATCGATTATCAATAAAGAAAAAGTAAAGAGCAGACGACGAACAAGGCGGAACCCTTTCGCACTGCGTTCTTTTCTTCTCATTTTTCCTTTGTACTTTTTCCATTTATAGTACAGAAAAATAAGTAGAAATTTAAGTCTTCCATCGATCATGCTTCCGCAAACATTACGCAATGTAACGACAACAGAAACAACATCAATGATATTAAATGTATTTCTTTATTAACGTCGGAAAAAAGAAATATTTAGCAAAAAATTCCCACAGCATTGCGAATTGCACAACTTCTGCGAATTGTGATAGAAATCGTTTGGTTGTCTAAGAAAATAATAATTTACGAGCGATAGAATATCTTTAACAAACAGGCAGACATTAGGTAAACATTTTTTCACAGGTATCAAAGGGTGCAAATGAAGAAAATTGGTGCAAAAGAAAAGGAGGCGAAGCAAAAGCAGTCAAAAAAATTATATTGCATTTGATCCTAAGCTAAGGATCAAAATAGTTCAATATGTCACGTCTTCTTCTACGTGTATGATGTCGTTTTAGAAAAAAAATTGGATAAAAAGCAGAGCAACCCTTACGGCAAAAATTCTTAACAATAGACAACAAGAGTAAGATAGTCATCGAGTTCACAGTAAATTACAGCCAAAGGTAAGTGATTTGGAGAAAACGAAGAAATCATAGAAAAGAAGGATCAAATCGCATTATTGCGTTCGTTTATACATACTTTGGCCAAAGCATGTTTTTTAAAGTATTTTCTATTAAATAAAAACCATATAAAGCTGGGGTTCATCGGCATTTGTTACAACCCTTGCTGCTTTGAATTTTGTAAAACACAAAAAAAAAAAATTGAAATTTTTTCCTCGAAATAAAAGGGAACACTTTCTATGACCTTAGAGCAATAATTACACAAGTAAAGTTCTGAACTGATTTATTGAACCGTAAAGACATTTGGCCACAACTATGACTGTGGTAGGACTATGAAATGTCTGCCATGGGGGCTGAAATGGGTCAGCTGGCAGTTCAAGACATAGAAGAAAGTTAAAGTAAAGTAAAGTTATTTATCAAATGCCCTCCATAAACGGTCACAAAGCATTCAGCACAGCCTCTACAAACCGTCTAATGTATAATTAGTATTCAAATTGTATTCTTTTGTTTTGCCCTATTCGCTGTTTAAAGTTTGGGAACTGCGACTGCGAAGTTGTCCTCTATAATCTAAAAGTGGATTTGCAAGAGATATTTGGCACGCTAAAAATATCAAAAGGTAGTGTAGTGACTATTCTGAATTAATTTCGGAATATGTGTAAATAGCTAACACATTCGCTAACGTTGAATAGAGGAGAGCAGGTTGGAAAGCGATGGTTACAAAAGCAAAATTGCATTAATTTGTGACAACAACAACAGCTTAAATAGAACACTGCTGACAATGTTCTACATATGGAGCTACCGGCGATTAATACCTGCTTGGAAATTCCAAAGGGAGTGTTCAGGAAAAAGATGTAGATCAAACAGCGTGGTCCTTGTATAAACTGAAGCACATTTTAAAGGTTTTCACATATCGTTCCTTAAAAGGACATTGCAATGTTGGAGAAGCGTTTTGTTGATTGTATCAAGTCTTGAAGCAAATAACATTAAAGAACGAAGTCAGATCTTGCGAAAACGAACATTTTTGTCTCCGTTAGTTCGTCCGCCGATATATTATTTCAAATAACGTTCTAGAGTTCCATATGAAGACTCATTTGGTCAATGTTTTTCTTTGAACAGCGATCAGAATTTAAGATGGTAGTTAAATACTATCGCAATAGCGATTTCACATACCTTTGTAAACAGACCACACTAGCTCTCGGATTGCCTGTCGTTCAAGACATCACACCTCGTCTAGCTATGTGGATGCAATGTTTTCTTGGGAGGCTATCTTCGCATACTTTAAGGCACACTACAAAACGAAAAGTTGGATCTACTTAGTGTCCAAACCTTTTATAATATGTTGTGTTTTCTAAACACAGAAAAATTCTGCCACCGCGAGTAATCCACATAAGTGTTTATGCCATTGAAGGGCGAAGGCGATTTAATGTGTTGCGGGAACGCTAACGGGGCAAGCTAGGGAGGTTCTTTTCAAATTTGGAAAAATCTTATAATTTGTAATACTGCGGTCAAGTAGATTATAATTTCACATTTTGTGTTGTTCGTTATGTACTTTCTATGGCCCATTATATCATCGGAATTTGCAATATCGAAAAACAATTTCAAAGGTTGTATTCGGAATGTACTGAAGAGAGTACAAACATGATAACAGTAAAATTTAAAAAAAATTCAAGCATTCACAACATCAGGATGCATCAATGTACAGTGAAAACAACGTGGACGATAACGCATCCCAATATCAAAGTTGTTAACCTTTTGCAGTATGCAGCTTGTTATTTTGAAAAATCATCGTATCATGCTTAATAACGTTAGCTATTGTTGGCAGTGTTTTCTAGCGATGGTTTCGTTTGATTGAAGCAATTCATAATATGTCACACACAAATGACCTGCCAAATTTAAGTCGCTATATACGTTCGACCTCATTGTCGATGTTTACAGTTCGCCTAGTCTTTGCCAGTTTATGTTTGTTTGCGTATCAACATAACGCACGCCAGTGTCCCACAGCACTATTCTTCAAATCAAGAAACTATGTATTGCGTATAGCTTCGCGATAACAGTTTTAGATATAGAAATCACAGTTGTATTCAGCACCCTACAGTAGATATAGTTCTAATTATGCCCTCTCTTGCAATACAGTACGCAACTTATTCATATTTGTACTCAACGTCTCAAGATTGTTTGATAAAATTTCAAAATCTTCTCCAAAACGAACATAACTCTCCCTCTTGATTAAGTAAGTTATTTGTTGTCGTGTATGATCAGTTGCCAGCCAGTAAACTATTATACTTATATTATATTATATACAAAATGGTTTTGATGAATATTTTTGGTAAATTTTAAAACTACAAGGAAGAAAATACAGTGATTGGGATATCAATTGGACAGCAATATCATGCAATTTTGGTACTGTAGCTATCAAATTGTGATATTAAGTTTTTTTCCCATTACTAATAAATGCGACATCTAATTTGAAAACAGCTTTCTCATTCCTAATACAGGGCTTTTTGATGTCTTTAGAATACCAGGCATCTGTTGCAACTGCGCTTTTCAATAGTTGTAAATAAATTTCAGGATTTTTTCGTGTTTTCTAATGAAACCACCTCTTGTGGGCGCCTGCGGCATATAATATCATCAAATCACTGACAAACTGTTGTATTCGACGGAAAAGAATTCCTATAATATTTATCACTGTCTGACCGATGTTTTTTCCCATAAAATAGGTAGTGTTTACTGAACGTACGAAATTCAGATTTCTCTATTGTTTTGAAAATATCAAGCACCTAAGCGAACGGTCGGAATTACGTCAAATTTTGGTATCGTTTGAGGCTTGGCAATTTCTAAAAATTATATGGATATGTTTTTGAAAGTGTATGGGAAGTGCTTGGAAATATGAAAGGTCTTCATTATCAAAAGCCTGTAACAACAACAATTACAGGTTAAAAGATTGATAGAAAGGCAAAACGTACAAGTAACGTACTTACAGAGATCTGATAATATTACAATGATTATAGTAAATGGTGCGTTTTTCCTCTTCTACGTACATTCAGTTAGGTTTTCTTTCAACATTTTATTTTATTATTTTAAAGAAGTGTTTTACACAGTTTGACAAACATTTATTCAAACTGAAGTAAAGCGGATATGTGATCGTATTGAACAATAGTTTAATATTAACAATATTACTGGCGTTACGCACATGATTAAGCTGGGCTCACAATAATCTAATCGAAAATGTTTTCAGTTTTCCCTTAAAAACTATTTTTTTTTTAATCGAAACCACCCTCAATTTTTATATGCGCTGCCGACAGTACATTAGTCGCTTGGATTTGTCATTCCGTTCACAACAACTACAAAAAGAAAAAGCGAAACAACAACGAGTGTACTGTTTTCTGCCAAGAAAATGTTGTAAATTGAAAAAATAAAAGCATTTTTTAATTAATTAGCAAAGTTTATGCGATTTCTTCCAACAATGGACTCAAGTTAACTTTTAAATATTCCGAATACAAAATTCTATTCGAAAATATTGAGCTAAACTATTGATTTGATATTTTTATTTTTTATTTTTTTCATTCTAGCTTGCTGTACCACCCAAAAACTTTCGATAGTACCATTTGAATCCACGATTCCACACATTTATTTAACTGATTAGCTTCATCTATTAAGTCATATTTGCCGTGGCGTCCGAGCTTTTTCTAGAAATGCAGCAGGTGGCCAATATCGATGTAAAGAGCGGAAATCGAGATAGCGAATGAATTTCACATTCCCCCTGTAATTAAAAGAAACTTTTACACACATCTTAAAAACTATTTAAAAAAAACTCGCTATCCACAGTTGAAATTGGATGATAATTATACCTACTTAGGCTTTAGGTTCTAAGGTTCGTCTTGTTCTCTTGCCTCCCTTCTTATTCCCATCACCGAAGGATGGGCAGTGTAGTCGTTTTGTCAGAATGTTTGCAACATCTATAAGGAAGCTTCGGAGACCCTATAAAGTACGTATATTCTTGGTCAGCGTGAAATTCTGAAACGTTGAAGCCATGTCTGTCCGTTGTGTGTCTGTGTGGTGTGTGTTGTTGAGACTCTCCTGAAGATACTGACTTCAAATTTGGTAGACACATTTTAAGTTTTCGGACAAAAGTTGGGAACTAAAATGTGCGAAATTGGTCATAGCACAAGCCCACAGTGAAGTTGAACGCAGCTGCGTTTTTCTAAATATGACTTTGTGGGCTTTTGCTCATTAACCACAAATTATGAAAGACATAAGGGTGAAATTTTACTTTACGAAAATTTTCCTTATTTCACTTTTTTGAGGTTTTTTGCTTATTAATCATAAGGTGAAAAAGACAGCATGTTTAAAACTATTTTGTGCACTCCTAAAATGCAGGTATTTTATCTGCCTAAATATGCGTTAATTCTAAAATAATTGTGGTGAATGTGGACCAGTTGGATGAACTTTTTTTAATAATATCAGCGAGATGGGTATCAAATAAAAGAACTTTGAAAGTAGGAGGCGACAAGGTAAGCGTGTTAAAACTAAATTATTTATGGTGGACGTCACGATGTGGCACATTAACTTCTGTTAACAATACCTTTTAGTGAATTAAAAAGTGAAAGATAAATTTTATCCCATTCACTTTTTTGTGATACTAAATGAAAGCATGGGGCGCCAAAGATTTTAATGGTGGTGGGTGTGCGAGATTCGGCTCCAGCCGAATATAGTTTTCTTACCTGTTTTGAATTTATCTTGAGACATGGTGCTTTGGTTTCTTTTCACATTTCTTTCGGCTGGATTGTAAAGAAACAATTCTTTTCTAAAAATAAACTAAAACGCATATATTTTCAGTAAAAGAAAAAGCAAAAAAACAAAATCTTAATGTGTGCGCTTTTCGTAAAGTGAACTAACAAGATCTATTATGAGTTTCCCTCTACAATTCTTCCGTGTCTTATTCTTCCACGTCCTACGTCATAGTTTGTATAATCCTTTATATTTTAGACATAAAGTTGTTGTATTCTTCCTTTTCCCTATAGTTGAATAACCATGTGTTGCGTTTTTAAAGGATTGCATATCCGTGTCTAAACGTTTTGTGTTTTATAATTTTCAATACTTTTTGTATTCTTGTATTTGGTGTTAGTGCGAATAATAATTTCATAGTTGTCTGTGTTTGTTTTATATATTATAAGAGTTTAGGACAACTGCCAATCTATCTCCGGCCGGTGCAGAATTTTTCTTCATGGTACAATTTACATTACATTACATCAGCATCAAGCGTAGCAGCTGATGTTTATTTTATATTTACTTTGAGAAAATGATGATTTTATAATTTCTGATAATAAACCATAATTTTTTCCTTTCGGTTCATTTTCCTTTAATTGTGAATTTATGAGGACCATTTATTCTTATTATTATTATTATTATTATTATTACTATTATTAATAATGATTTAGATAATCAATTCTAGGACTGAAGTGTTAAAGCACTAGCATCTAACGCTATCGGCTCTACCGTATGGGAGATTTTAACCCACGACAATTGAAGTGTTAGTCGAGACCCTTTGCCTACTCGACCACTTAGGCGGATTGAAGATCTCTTCAATTCTTTACATTTGATACTTGTACATTGACGGTGTATTGTCACCGGAACCAAAACATATACAAGGTGCCGGAAGTGCACGAAATATCGATAGATAATCTTCATATGGACACCAAAGCAAATAAGGGAAAAACTTACATTACAATTAACAAAATGATTATAAAAATTGGAGAAAAATGGAAAACGTAAATAGGCAAATATAAAGTAAAACGACGATAATCAGCCGCGGCCAACTATAAAGCACCCTACACTAGCCTGTCGGCTGTTATATGGCAAGTGGTTGAAAAGGTGGTAAGAACCGAACCCTTTACAGCAGCTTTCATCCTTGGACCAAAACAGGTCAGTGTACATAATTTTATCGAAACATCAAAAAGCTTGCAGCCTGTAGATTGAACACAAGAAGATGAATATATGTATGACAAAATTGCCAAATAATGTTTTCAACTCATTAGGGTACTGAAATCCATTTGTGCAATTTCTTGGGGCTTCGATCCTTCTCGTATGGTTACGCTGTATCGATGTTTAGTCACGCCAAAATGAAAATACGCTTGTCCGCTCTTATTGGAAATTTCAAATAAAGACCTCCTGAAATTATGCAGAATCCAGTGGCTCTCGCCTGGCTCTTGGTAGCATGAAATCTACGCACACACGAAACAGGCGTCAAGTGTTACATGAAGGATTTCGTTTACTTGTTAATTTTGTATCTAATAATATTCTATCTTTTGAGAATCATCCGGCCTTACCTTTCATTTCCGACTTTAGATCACTCAATTCCTCTCCTTCCTTCTTTAAAATTTTTTTGACAAAGTTAATAATTTCATCATTCTATGAACTGATGTACGTAGCTTATTCAAAATTCCTTTTGGTTCGCAATATAGAAGCTTGCTTCTCAAATCACCTGTGTAGTACTATATTTTAGGCTGAATGTGTTGCGATCCTGGAAGCCGTCCCCTTAGCGAAGACCCAGTCTCAAAAAAATTCCTTATAGTGCCAGGCAATAAATCGGTCTCGTCCGCTTTGCAATCATTTCTCTGAGGTAAAACCCAAACTTACGTATTAGAAATCAGATCTTTACTTTATAACCTCAAATCCGATACGTTTTGTTTTCATTTTCTCTGGGTGTCCAGTGACATGGGTATTCTTGGCAATCCCATTGCCGATAAAATTGCTTCTTCTACACCATCTCATTTTAATGATCGTGCTCTAAATTCTGCAGATTTGAGGACAATCGACAACAAACATTCAGTTTTTTCTTGGCAACAGCGATGGAATAATTCACCTTTTGGTCGTTACTTATACTCTTTGTTTCCATAAACAAATAAAGCTCCTTGGTTTATCAATAGCGGGCTCGGACGTGACATTATTTGCCTTATTAACAATAATGTTTATTCATAAGAGATGTAATGGTCATTTATTCAAAACTAACATAGTAAACAATCCTTTGTGCACTTGTGGAGTCTTACAATCTTCTGATCATATCCTATTTGTTTGTCCGAATGTCGCAACTCCACACTTAGCAAATATATACGTGGTCTTCATGACCGCAGCATTCTTTGCGTTCTCACAAGACACACAGCTTTCACAGCTTGCTTCGCAATCTTTTCCGTTTTTAAATCATGTCATCAAGGTATATAAACGTTTACAGTCAAATTATGAACTTACTCTCTTTTACCCTATTTCGCTCTCGCACTTGTCAATTCTTTCATATGACACTTTATACTCATGCACATCGTACATAACGGGATTTACTCCTCGCTCTTCTGTTCTATGTCACGTGGCGGAGGGGCAATATGCTAATTTTAATAAAACCAAAAAAACAAAAAATAAATAACGTGGCGGACGTATAACACGCAAAATTGAAAAGACTTAAATCAAATCAAATAAATATTAAAATAAATAAAAATAAATAATATTATATATCAAATCCTCAACCTTACTAAGGCTCAAACAAAGAACTCTGCGTTCGCATTGGATCTTTTTCACACATCTCAACGAATTACCTGTTGTTGATTTGCTGAATAGATGAAGCAGAAGAAGAAGATAATGATGCGACAAAAAGGAAATATTTGAAAAGTTTTGAAAGTTTTTTTGGAGAAAGTGAAATTAGGTTTTTAACAGAAACGCCCAAACCGCGGCCAATTCAAACAAGTAAGAAGAGTGCAAAATTGTGTACATGCTTTTTTTTTCTTTTTTCCTTCTTATTTGTTTTATTGTACTTATACTAAGTTTTAATAATAATTAATTTAAGATTTACTTTAAGAGTCATTTGAACTCGACTGTCATTTGTTTTCAGTTGAGTTCCTGTATAAGTAGAATAAATAAATAAATAAATAAAAACATTCCAAGTTACGGCTGAAAGCATTAACCCATAAACAAATGCAAATCATTATTGAAAGCATCTTTAACGAGAATCAAAAGTCATTTAAATAAACATTTGCATAAAATTATTTAAATGCCTTTTTTGTCACCGTAACATTACTTTTAATCTTGCGTTGGTCTGATTTTCAACGCAAATTTAATTTGCATTTTCTTTTTCTAGATCCTTGCAAGAACATGGCATTCATTTGTTTATCGACTCATTTTATTCGCATAACCGCAGTTAATGCGTGCTTTTGTAAGCAAAAATTAAATAAAGGGTTCAAAGATTTGAAATATAATTCATATTGATTTTAATTAAATTGCTTGCGGGCTTCTATTGTAACAGAGAAAAGGAAAGCATAACATAATGAGGTAAAACGGTTATAAATACTTTAAAGGGAGTCCGCCTATTCTAAAGAGAAATTCTGTCTGTAATCCAAAGTAGGCGCAACACATCGGCCAATAATTCCACAGACTGACAATAGATGGCGTCTCTAATTAAGGATCAGCATTATTTTTAAAAAGCGACAACGCTCAAACCGCCATGTGAAAACTTAATGTGGTTGCGATCATTCGGTTACGAATTCCAGGTTTTGCTATTTCGATTACGTATTGTTTTTTGATGGAAAAATTACCTTTAAATGTGAAGTGAAGTTGAGAAGACTTCATGCTAACATTTCTCCTTCGAAAACAATTGGTCGGTGATTTGCTAATTTTACACTAGATGGTACGGGCACCGACGATCCTGACGCAGTGAACGCGTAAAAATGATGGTTATGTTAGCAATACGTAAAGAAAAAATCGTAAAAGTATGTTTCCATAGTCAGAAAGAGGATTTGTAAGAAATAATTGACATCCTAAGAAGATCAAAAAAATATTGCGTTGACTATTATGCACGATTTTTGGACATGAGAATTTTACTGTCTAAGTGGGTACTGTGTTTATTGCAGACCCAAGAGAACGTATCGTACACGCTACAACGATAAATTTGCTTGAATTGAAGTTCAAATCATTGTTTTAATCACAATATTCTATAGCGACTACTGGGTAAGGAAGGCGCAGAGAAAATTATTTAAATCAAAGAACTTGATAGTTATCATGGAAATCTTAAGCGTATTTTCGGGATCATAACACTTCGCCCTATAAAAATGGTATCGTTGTTGATTTATAACATCAAGTTTTTGATCGTTGTTCGAACTTTATCTTTGTTGTTGTTGTCGGATTTATAACATATTATCTTGTTAAAGTATACTTTTAAGTTTTGCGGCTTTCGGTGCTTCAATGACAGACATGGTCGTCCACAAAAAAATAGGCGGCAAGTGCTGACTTTTTACATCAGAGAGCACTCGATCCATCCATCTTATCTCATAATTAGAAAGAATATGGTCTACATGTTTTCTGATCGAATTGTTCGCGATTATGTACGGCAACTTGCGCGGAGCATTAGAAGAATGAGCGGACAATGAAGCAATGTGATGCAATTTGATCAATAATATCGCTGAGTTGAAAGCAACTGAGAAGTTTAAATAAAGAAAATTTTGCTTGATTGCTTTGAACAAGAAACCGGATCGTCATTTTTGAGACATTTCAGCCATGGATACGAACTTACCTTTTAGTGAGAAAAAGCAAAAGGTAATTACTTATCTGCTTTGTCCAAAAGGTTTCCATAAATTCTAAGAAGCAAGACGTCACTTCAATAATTTTATATTTATCTTTGGCTGCTAATTCAGAGAAAGGTCAACATTTTTTTAAACATATTTTTGCAAATTTTCACCTCATCCCTTGACAAAGATGTCAACACAATGTAACGTTTCTGATAATTATATTCAAAATAATTTTGTTTCGTAGTCTCACATTCTTTCCTTGGCTGCCTTTTATGCGTAATTGCTTTATAAGGGCAATTTGAAAGAAAATTTGCTTAAGAAACCAACTTTGAGGTAAAACAGAAAATAGATATCGTTTAATATAAACAAAACGCACACATTGAACGTTACTGACAATCTAATAATAGAGAAAGAACATTTTCTTAATTGTGAGAAAAAATTGAAATTAAAATGGGATTTTGCTTTAAAAATAAAAAACTTAAGAGTGATCAATGATTTTTGTTAAGATTTTTTCACCCTCTTTCCATACAGTTTTTTTTACTGCAATCTTTCAAAGCAAAGACAAAAAGAAAAAACAGAAAAAATTTACAAGAAGATTTATTGCATTCTGGTTAGATACCAAGAGGCTGAGTGGAGCTCCGCTTATCTACGTATAAAAACGAAACATTTAATCAACGTATCGATCGCATCATCAGCGTCATCGTTTAACCTAATAGACTTTGACCTCGACAATTGCCTGCACTATCTACGTTTGCTAAGATTTTGATCCTTTTCTTTTGTTTCTATTAAAGCCGGCTGTGTTAAGTTGTGGCAAAAATTCTTTTTACGGGTGATTTCACCTATTTGTGTTGTGATGATGCGAAAACCAATTTTTGTTCTTATTTTGTTTTTTCTCACTTAAATGCAAAAAGAAAAAAATTATAGATCAATCTTAATTTTTTAACTTAAGGGTGTTGATATATAAGTGTATCTTTCTTCTCTACTTACGCTTCACATTGCTTTGGATATCCATTCACGTAAATCTCCTTGTCCAAACAACTATCCATCAAACATTGATTTCTATCAAGAGTAATTTCTTTTTTTATCAAAATGTGCTATTTATTTATGTTGGCAGATAAGCTTGAAAATATGCGACGAAAAATAGAAAGTAATGTTTAGATCTCCTGAAACTTTTGTATAATTCTTACTCGCATACGTGACATATATGTATATGCGCCCTTGTATATAATAAACTCTTTATAATTTCAATTAAACAAAAACAAATCTAAGAAGCATCCTTATATCCGTTCCATGATTTGGAAATGTCAATGTACTTAATAGGCAATACCATCAATATAATCTTTCAGTAGTATTATGCGATATATTTTTTTTTGTTTATTCGTCATAGAGCTCCAACCTCCAAAGCCATTTTCAGAACCAAAAGGGCAAATCAAGTTTAGAACTTCAAGGATGTCTGACGAAAATTTACCGCATATCTTGACGTCAAAAGTTGCGATTTGAAATCTTTTTGGTATAATAAATATCCAATTTTTACACACTAATGTATGGTATGCGATAGCAAGAGGTTGGTACACTTAACAGTTAAACAATCTATTTCAATTTTTAACTCGGTGATTTGAACGCAAAAATGATAAGTCAGGCTTCGCGGAAGAGTCGACAAAAAGTTATGTCGCCGATACCGATTTTGGCAGATAACATTTGGGAAGATTTTGGCAAGACGAATTGTTGGTGTTGATATCAATTTAATCAAATTCTTCCTTAGTTGAACACTAACTATCGGCGGATTAAAGCCAATTAAAAGTCACAAATCGCTTCGTTTGAAAAAATGACTGCATTTAAAGCCAAATATTTTACTTTATAGAGCTCAAAGCCTTTTTTCAGAAGATTTGGAATGATTTTAAGCTCTACGCTGGGGCAAACTAATTGAGAGATTTAGAATTCATTACCGTCTTACAATAAGTTGCCCAACTTAACAGTAACAATAACTCTATAGTTAATGTTCGCGCTAATATAAGCACTCAGTAGCTTTGTTGTAAAATTTTAGATCCCGATTGATGTAATTTAAAAATGATTTTTTAATTATTTGTAAACAACACCAAGACTCTATTAATCTTTTCATAATACTTTACTGATTTTCCTGAATATTTTTGCCCAGAATTGGTAATTAATATTCGTGGTTGTCTACGTACGAGCATGTCTACTTAATCTCTAAATATTGGAAAGCTTCGCACTTATCTTTAATGGGTTTTGAATATTTACATCAATTTCTGGTTCAATATTTGCATATTTACTTGTCCCGATTGTCCTTACACTCTACTTAACTGCACTCATCTTCAATAACGATCACAGATGGAGGTAGCTGTTTCACCTTTTCCCTTACGCAACGGCATATAAATGTGAAGCTAGAGCCATGGAATATTTTGAAAGAAGCTAATTACGGATTATTAATGCGTTGTGTTGGGTCTTTAAATGTCAGCGATAAGCCGAATTAAAACACATACCAAGGATACTTGAAGGAGTAAAGATTTATTTTTAGATATGTTTCCACGAAATATACAGTAAACCATGCAGAATACATATTCAAATCATGACAAAAACTTAAATTATATAGAAAAAGCGCAAGAAATTCCTTAAACACCTGTTTGTATATCACATATTTTTAGTATTTTATGGTGAAAAAAGCGAAGAATTATAATTTTTTTGAAAAGAAAATCATCTTTACTAAATATGGAGCAGCTTAGTTCCCGTTTCGGATGTGCTTTTGCGATTATAATTAAAGAAGGGTAGGATAAGATCAAGTGGTGCATGGTAATTAATGTTTAATATTAGACAATTTTACCCTTTTAACTTTGCATTAAACTCTCTGACGGCCACGATCTTCGACGTACTGATTGCTAAAGTTCTGGTGTGAATATGTGCCAAATTTTACGACAAGCGGTCATATTGAAATTTAACCAGAATTGCAGCTTTATTGGCAAGCCTTTTCATAGACGCGGCAATTGAAACAACATGTTCACTATAATAATCTTTTCCCCACCTGCGCGATCTTTTTCTTTTACTTTTCATACTGAAAAGACCTCAGGACTCACGTTTATTAAACCAATTCAAAATCATTTTCTTAACCGATGTAAACTTGTTAATCTGTCTGTCCGTCTGCCTGGTGTCAGTCAACATATTTTTACGTTGAATCTATAGATGGCAATAGTTGTGATATTCCTGCAAAAATTTGGTGCGCCGAGTTGTTTTGGTCTAGGGAAGAGTCTAGTTGAAAATTGCTTTGATTATTACGGGCTTTCGCATCTTATTGAAAATTCAAATATATGCTTATTATGTCAATGCCAATGATCTAGAAAATCTCTAAACAAAACTTAAAAAAATAAGACTAGTTTTAATTGTGTCGAGAGGATTTGCCTATTCCCCAATTGTAAATGTTCAAAATTTATTAACTTGCGTACAGGTTACAGAAGGACACCCACTTAAAAAACTGTTAAATTCATAGATATTCCCTTCAACGAAGGTGAATAACTATTACGAAACAGCAAAGAAATAATTTCTGGCATTTGGAGCAATATATTTCTCTTATGGAAGAACGTTAAGAGCTACAACAGATGATATTCGCCGCATTCATATGTTTCGCGGCCTCAATCGTCAGCTACCAAATTAAGAGTGGCGTTCGATTGCATTTGTAAGACAAGCAGTGGCTTGCCTTTAAATGATGTGTCGGCGAAATTATCAGCAGTGCAAGATGATCTCTTAACGATTAATTTCGTGTCTTTGATCAATGGATCGAATTTGGGAAAAGATATATACGATATAAACAGTGAGAAGACAAGTCTGATAGGAGCAAATCAATTTGATCTTTCCACGACGTCTAATGCATACGGCTCTAACGGGGACCAAAAAAGTTAAGAATAAATGACCCTAAAATAATTTTGCTATCGTATCATCTGGGTAATATATAGATCTGAGTAATAATAATTTTGGATATGTGTGGCACCTATTCGAGAGCAGCAAATTTTTAATAGAAGAGTTTTGATCAAATTATCAAGCTTGTTTAATTGCCGTGGTTTATTTATATTTAATCCAATAATTGTAAAGGCAAAGATATTCCTACAAGATTTGTGCGCCTTGAAGACAGACTACAATAAATCCGTGCCTCTAGAGTTACACTGGCAATTGTCAACATTTAGCGAAATATTGAAAGACATTCGTCGAATGGAAACGCGTCCAAAATTTCGTCATAAGAATATTGTAGAGTAAAAATGCTTGGCTTCATAAATGCACCGGACAGGACGTATGGTTATAGCGTATATGTACGTTGTGCAATAAACAACGCACGTGTCCAGTTGTGATGATCAAAATTTAGTGCAGGACTAGTGAAATTGAAGTCTTTGTCTCACTTAGATTTGTTGGATAAGTTGGTAATTAAAGTTCAAATAAATTTTCCAATTCAGATTCAAGACGGATTCAAAAAATGTGCCCAGTTGACGAAGTGAACATATGCGTAATTGAAACACATTTGTGCCGTCAAAATAGTACTCGGCAGATAGGGTTTCTTATGATTTATTTAATTCAATATGGTTTACAGGGCGTGACTATTGGAAACCAGCATGTTATGAATGGCTATAGGAAATATAGGCTTGCATATAATTTGATTAACGACCTCTCTTGGCAAAATCGATTAAGTAATGGGAAGTGCCAATGTGCACAACGGTTAGATTCGATGATTCTGACCATTCTCTACATAAAGTAATAATTTACCATGAAGGATTATTGAGTTATTCAGTGTATATAGACGCTAATCATGGAACGTTCAAAATTGCATTTTCGATATTCATGAATTTTGTTGCTTGATTTGAAGAAGTCTGCTGCCGAAGCCCACAAAGCACTTTCGGAAGGTTATGGTGACGCTGCTCCATCATATCTTAATTGTAGGTTTTGGTTTCAACAGTTTAAAAATGCTAATATTGACGTCAATGACAACGAACGGGCTGGGGAACCAAAAAAATTCGAAGACGATAAATTGCAAAACTTATTGGGCGAAAATCCAGTTCAAACTCTCAAAGAACTTTAGAACAACTTAGCAGTTGATAATTCAGCCGTTCCTAGACGATTAAGCCTATGTAAGTTGCAATGCACACGATTCAAAAACCCAATTCTTTTGCCGCAGGGGCGGTAGTGAACAGCATTGGTCTCGACAGCCAATCTAAAAAAATTTCTTGTTAGACATGGTCTGTGCAAACAATTATTTTGCGACAAAATTTGTAGGAGCACGTTGAGAGATGGACGAGACAATAAAAGAAGCGTTTGAGTTCTACATTCGAGAACGGATATACAAGTTTTGTGTGGGAAACAGCTATAGCACCAGTATAGATTTATCTAAATAGTTTGTTAAACATAACTTTTAAAAAATGAGCAATATAATCACTAAAATTGGAATTGGAATTTTTGAATTCACGCCTGCTAACAGCTTTGTGCAACGATCTCAATGACGAAAGCATCTTAAAGCCAAGCCGCTCTTTGACAAGTAGCCGACTCGTTGGTATAGGGAAAACTATTAAAGAAAGGGGAAATATATCCCATTTAGACAGATAAAAAATTGTAACCGCTATATAACATTTTTGACAAATATGGTCCAAGATTATTTACAAGATTTGTAGCACAGAACCAAGTGGACCAACAATTCTAATAATTCGCAGCAGGATGAAAATGTAAAAGCTATTTATGAATTAGCTTCAGTTCCAAAATTTGCTTAAAATTGTGAGACACATCAACGGAGGTGGAATGCTTATGGCTATGTGGTAACCATGAATTAAACGACTCGTTAAATTAAAAAGTTAAATACGTGTACTTAGTCTGGACCGCAATGAAAAGTATATGAGTTGTGATAGAGTCTTGAAGTAGATTCTGACAAAAACTATAAGATTAATAAAATGAAATCTCAAGGTAGTAATGAAGAGATAAACGTGTTTCCTTCGAAACAAGATCCATAAAATGAATAGATGCTAAGAATAGATTGGAACGGACCACATTTTAGTACTATACGAAAAAAAAGTTTAGTTTTCCAAATTTCTCGACAGACGGCATTGAATATTAGTATTCCACCTTTCCATGTATCCGTTTCTACGAAAAGAAAGACTTTACATGGCAAAAAGGTGTCAATTTTAATATGTTATGGTCAAAATTGAGCAGTAATAGTATTTTGGTATAAAAATTAACTGTCTAAAAACACTGTGTAATCGAACTACGTAGGTCAATGTTTTGGATTCCGCCTCCTATAACAGTTCTCATAAAAAGTAAGCCTTTATACGGCAACAAAATCCAGCTATTTGCACTTGCAATGAAATTAGCGAAGAATAAAATTTTTGCTGAATTTAGACTACGTTAGATCACGGGTTGGCTTCCGCCCCATATTGGGGCTTGCTTCTAAAATACGGCTGTACAAACAAGATATAATTTTCGTTATTTTATCATAAAAAAAAAACAAAAAATTAATAAATGGTTGCATTAGGTGAAGTGGTGTAAAGTATCTAACAGTCAGTTTTAACTTTCTATTGCAGATTGTCTTTATTATGTTGTATATTAAGTGGTCGATATTTAATATTTGCTTTCACGTTCTTTCTTGTGTTGAGAAGTTATCAATAATGTTTCGACAACGAATAAAGCACTTTTTCCTCGCAGAAGGGTTGCCTGTTGAGAGATATCGGCTTACAGAGTTTTTCTTTAATCATTCAGTATTTTTTATTCCTCTTTTTTGCAAAAAGAAAAGTTTTTTTTGGTAAATTATTTGTAAAAGATGTTCCAATAGAAAAATTGACACAATTCTTTCATTAATTATTTAAAACAAGGAAAAAAGGAAGTAAAAAAGTATTTTCTTACAAAGCAGAAAGAAAAAGATGAGAAAAAATTCATAGGAAATTTAATACTTTCATGAGAATATTGATTAATGTTAAATCGATTTCTCTGATATTTTCATAAACAATATTTACAAACAAAGCCACAATGCACCCGATATCGAGGATACCAGCGAATAGGGACAATTCCTAACGCGTATACAGAGAAAGAAAGGGTTGAGGTGCAGTTTTTAACAATTTTCTCTTATGCGAAAATCAGCCGGAATGACGGCAAATTGCGAAATAGTATCTTCCATTTTTCAACCTCTACCTGATAAAGAAATGTACCTTTCGCAGAGTTAATGCGAAGTATGGAAATGCGTGAAAAACACATTCCGTTTGCCTTCTTCATGAATGCATCGAAACTTTTTAAACACCACTTTCCACTAATTTCATTTTTAATAAAGAAAAAAGAAAAGTGCAATGTGATGGTTTTTTCTTTCAAAAATTGCAAGCTAAGAAACTAATCCTTCTTATTGACAGTTGTAGACCGTCTTTAAGTCATTCGATATGTTGTGCGAAGTATAACACAAGCATTTCGTTTTGCAATGGGTGAATGCAAGTCGTGTGAGAAAATTTTCGTTTCGGCAAAATATCTTACATACGTATGCCAAAATTGACTATAAAACGAAATTAAGGTCTATGCAAGAAGGTGGTTTTGCATAAAATCTTGTAAAATGTTGATTAGAATATTTGCATATTTCAGATTGCTTTTGCATTATACGCTAAACAAATCATGAATATTTAATTATATAACGAGATTTTTAATTATATATATAATTAAAAGTTTCTTTCAAGCAATAGCTTCTTGATAAAAAAGAAACGGCGCAGTAATAATATATTTCATTACATATCTCTAGCCGCGAATTCGCAAGTTGCAAATGTTGCATTAATAGAAAATGAGAAAGAGGTGAGAGAAAGACATAAAAGTATGAAAATAATTTCTCTTTCTGCCTTTTACGTACATATTTGAAAGACGTGAATATTCAAACATTTATTACCATGCGAACCATTAAAATTCTTTCATGTCAAAAGTGTATCAAATCATGACGTCTCCCATCAGGTGATTTTTTGAACTCCCTCCCACATATCCGTTCCTATGAAAACTTAGTCCTCACATTATAAAAAGGTTCAGTTATTAACATTTCATGGCGAAAATTGGAGCGTTATAGCAATTTGACATAGAAATTAATCTTACGATGTAGTATCATGTTAATGGGGTTCTTATGAAAAACAAACAATGTCGTTCAAAAAGTTTAATTTGTAATATTCTATGATAAAGATTTGGTCATAATTTCATGAATAAGCCTATCCGTAGAAAGATTTAATTTTTAAACTCTATGATAAAAATTTGTCCATAGTAGCAATTTGGCATAAAAAGTAACCGTAGGAAATATGAACTACATGGGCTTATTTTTTACACCCGTATGTAGAGGTTCTCATGAAAACCAAGCCTCTATATGGCGACAAAGTCTAATTTGTAGTTTTTTATGAAGAAAGCAAAAGAAAACATCTTTAACAAGTAAATTAATTTTGCTAAATACATCTGTTGACGTCTTAGGCGTCTTGGGCATCGTCCAATATGACGGCTTCCATCAAAAAAGTACCTTTACATGAAAATAATCTATAATCGAAATGAATGAGTAAAGGTATTAGGCGAAATATTGTAGAGTGTTTAACAATCGGCCTTTTACGACGTTTAAACTTGTTTTTTATTTAATTTACTTAACAAATACTTAATGATCAAAATGATAAATGATCGTCTTGTGCAGGACACTGAAAATTGAAAAAGAGACTTTCCACAAACATAAGAAAAATCTCAAGTTTCTTAAGATTACGGCAAGACAATTTTTCTCACGTTTTTCCTTTACTTCTTGCAGAAATTTTTGTATACTTATTATTAATGATATTATTAAAATTAATGATATTTTGCAAGATATTGAATAGTTTTACATCTGCAGCAACTTTAAAAAAAATATTATGTAATTTCTTACCCTTTCACCCCATTTTTACTCACTAGATACACAACAACTTCGTAATGATCTTTCCGAAGTTTTTTGTTTTGCAGTTTCACCATTAATAATATGTTTACCAGCGGGCTAGCAGTTGGCTAATCTAATCCTTTGCTAATGCTTACTTTTAACACAGGTAACAAAATTTTCATATAATTGCTTTTTGTTTCCGCAGGAACGTAGGTATAAATTTTAATAGAAGAAGATATGCAGTTCCAACAAAAGTGATTATTAAACGGAACTGAAAGTTTAGTATGCTCAAAGAGCAAACTTCGCTTCGTCGTTGGTAGAGGGTTGTTTCCCTCTTTATTGGAGAATATCGAAAAGTTGTGCAAATTTTTGCAACCCTCTTATGTTCCTACCTTAAGGATTACATTAGATTACCTAAATGTTAATAGCAATTTGGAATAGCTATCGGAGCTCCAATAAATTGTACACATTTTTGACCAAAAATCTAAGTCCGTTTTAAGAGGACTTTTTGATTGAGTTTTATAAACTTTTCTTAATTGAACTTCAAAATTTCAACTTGCCTGAATAGAAAGACAAATGAATTGATTAAATAAAAGGAATTATTTTACATTTCATTTAATATTCAATTTTTGTTAATGACCAAATGAATTTACGCATAATTTGTTCTCTCTAAATTATCTGACCATTTGAATACATTTAAATTTTTGATCATATAAAAGGCACTACTAATTAAAATGCAATCAATCCTCTCGAATTTTTGACAATTATTCTCCCTTTCGTGACGTTAAGTTGTCATATATAGTGTACGAAGGAAACTATTTTAATGTAAATTTTGTAAAAGCCTATAGAACACTTTCGCAACAGAATGTTATAAAAATAAATGCAAGAAAATTCATAATTTCTGAACAATTGGTAAGAATTTGTAAACGCTTTGTATATGCTTCTTTATACAATAATAATCGTTGTTCGTTTTGTTTTTTTTTTCCTCTCAATAAATAATATAACCAACCATTGACTTATTGATATACAAAAACAAAATCAATTTTGAAAGAAGAAAACAACTTGGTAGTGTCTCTGTTTGATTTTGGGAAAGGAAACAACGTCCAAACTGCCATACGTCACATTGAAGAAAAAAAGAAAAAAAACACTTTGGACTACCGACAGGCGTGGAAATTAGAATATAGTTATTGTTAAAATATGCAAATTTGCAGCAGAAGAAGGATATAAAGCCTCTGTACGTCATAAAATAGGTAAGAAGGCCACGACGAATATTGGACACCCACCATCTATGACAATGATTACGAACCATCCTCAATTGTTCGTTAATTTAGAACATGTCTGTGAGTTAATTTGTGGTATTTTTGCTAATTTTTTTTTTTTGAGTTCGTTTTTCATCGAAGTATGTTTTCACTTTTAGGGTTTTCGATTCGTCGGCATTTGGAATGAAATGCGAGACCTACTTTTTGAAATCATCTATTGGAGATATTCAATTCTTAAAATTTCAGACCAATATCGCGCGTACATTAGTCAGAAAGATACCAAGTTAGACAAAACCCATCTTGGTATATTTTCTGTTTGTTGTTTGCAGTTCTGGGTTTTCGTGGTATGGAAACATGTACGTCAAATACTCAAACTGTCACAATATGCATAATTAAGTGCTCAAGTCTCAAACGTTATTGAGGCATATTCTTCCCCAAGTTACATGACAGGCAATGATGAAAATTCAACTTTCAGTTGGCTTCTTTGCACCATTAAAATTTCAAAATCAAAGAAAACAACATCTAATGCTTTGCTAATAGCATATTTAAAAGATATGGAGCCGAACAATAGAGCCGAAGTTACTTATTTTCAAATTTTAGTGTATATAATTATAAATTAAATAAGTACAACTAGTAAGTAAACTTTGTTGGCCTCAAGGCTCGCTATTTGTTTACTCAATAGCATGGGCACAATCTTGATCATAACTACCTAAAACTTCGGATAGCATATAACTCGTTATATGTATGATGTACAAGCGAAACGAAGAAAGTAATGAGCAGTTACTTCAGTATAAGTAGCGCAAAACATGAGTATTGATTTACCGTTTGATTTTGTCGATGTCAATTATTTGAGTTGTTGTTTAATTATACTCTTTTTATGCAAATTTCAAAGTGTTAGCTTTATTGCCATTTTGTTTTAAAAAAGTAAAAAGGATTCAATACACATTTGAAGTTATTTGTTTTTCAGGGTCTGATTCCATGTTCACGTTCCTCTTTCCCTTTTTTTGACTTGTCCTATATACATATATAATTAGATATTACTAGAAAATTTTCGCTCTGTACGTAAGTTATCAATAAATTGAAATTGTATTGATTCAGACACACGAACACGCGTACAGAATTTTGCATAAATTTACATGTAATTCAATTCGTATATGTTTTTATCGTTGTTGTTCGCATAATGGCGTGTGCGCAGTCGTAAGAAGTTTTGTTTATGTAACTTTTTGGCGGTAGTTTTTTAAATTTTTCCAACTTGGAAGTGTTTCAAGGACTTGCAATATTTTTGGAATAATCAGTGACATATAAACCTCGAATAAACGCACAAAAGTAAGAAGCAGAACCACATAAAAATTATGTTCGTTCTGGAATAGTTCTTAGAAAAGTAAGTAGCGATTGGTGAAGTTTTCTGAAACATACGATTGGCAGCAATGCAAGCTCAGCACCTTATTCATGTATAGGGCGATGTAGCTGGATATCAAGCCAAATATCGCACAGTACAAATAGTAAATTGAGTCTAGTAAAGTGAGTCTAAGTTTTAAACTAAAGCACGGTCTTTAAAGCTAAGGCATAATCGCAAATTCAAAGCTCACACATGGCTAAGCCGTTTGCGATTTTTACGATAATAAACAAAAGTCGATAATCCTCCAATATATGTTTTTATATTTTGCAAACGTTTATTTGAATTAACTCATCTTCCACGATGACTGTAGAGTTCCAGCCGGAGCCCAATTGCGTTAAGCAATTATTACGCAGGAGCATTATTATTTTCAAATATAGTTACAGATCTAAACTGCTCAGGAAATATGAAAGTCATTTTAAAGCTATAATATATATATGTATATATGATGTATTCTATGATCGATTTCGAAAACCATTTGGAATTAATTAATACTGCAAAAAACGAACCAAAAACCTCAATTCCTGCGAACGGCAGACGGCAGATAGGTAGATATGGTTAAATCGTTTCAATGTATGCAGTATGTGTTGAGTCTGATGTATACATTTTGGGCCACTAAATTGATCGCTATTTTTATAGCATCACCTATATTCCCATAATTATCTGTTTAACTATAGTGCAAAATACTAAGATCAGGAATCATTGTAATTTTCTTTAACAGATTCAAGACGATAAGAACACGTGCCAAAGCGTGGCTAAACTTACCAGTGGTCAGAATAAAACAGGTTTCCTTAGAAAGGTTGCTTGCTTCTCATGTCAAAGAAAAACATTAATGACCGTTGAGGTCAGTAATGGTCAATTAAAGGTCAGACAGAAAGAAAGGAGGAATTAAACGGAAACACGCGTGAAACTTGTGAAGAAGACGGCCTCATAAAACGCTTGACGAAAATTCTTAAAAGTATTCTTCTTCAAGATAAAAAGTAACGGTTTTCAAAAGCTTTCAACATTTTTTATCTGCCAAAAAGAGAAGATTATTTCCCATGAAAATTTTGTTTTTCAAGTAAAAACGATATAAAAAAATTCAGCTTTAGACAATTGCCTCGAAAAATGAGGTGGACAAAAAAAATAGGTAACGTTTTGTATTTTAAAACAAAAGGGATGAACATAAGGATCTCTTAACCGGACGCTGAAGTCACCCTTTCCTTTGCTAAGGAAGCCTTGTTCATATGACGAAGCTGTGATTTAAAGAACCGGTTACGGCAAACAGCGTAAAAAATAGAAGAATATGAGTGAATAAAAGACAACCGATAACAATGATAGCAAAGTATGAAAAATTTTAGATGCTTTTTTTCAAGCCGTAATATGTTAATAAGAAAAAAAACAAAACTAACGAAGGTAAAAACGGTCCATCGTCAAGGATCTTTGGTCAACATTGAAAAAAATGCAATATAAAGCTTGATTTGCATTATAAAAGGTACACATTCCTACCGACATATTGTGATTTAAGGGACATTGTACAGTTAGCTTATTAAGTTTTTAAAAAGGGATTGGGGGAAAGGGGTTGGGAAAATTTAACTATTAGCCAATCTATAAAAATTGATAGGAAAGGGTTTTCTTTACACTTTTACCAATGTAAATGTGCAGTTATGTCAGCATGTCTATGTATATGTATAGGAATATAATGCAATATGTGACCAGTAAATGTGAAATAGAGAAAAGCTAAGTAATTGTTATGTGTTATTAGAAAAGGTCAGCTTTTATTATAACGACAAATCGCAGATCACTGGGAAAAGCAAGAACTTCTTGTGTCTTTTATATTTTCAAATTAACGGTTTTTTTTTTTTGTTTTAGTTTAGTAAAATATATAATTAGCAAAAGGAAAAGTAAAACCGAAGTGGAGACTTTTGCATCTTGAATAGAGCTTTCTTTCTTCCTACCGTTAGCTAGTTTTGAAACGTGTAAGAAAAATGTTACTAACCTCCCATAAATTTTCCTCATGTTTAAAATTAACTTCATGAGTTTGGGAAGAGTAAAACTGTGACGAAGAGAGAGGAGAGCTTGTTTTGAAGTCGTAAATGTAATTTTAGTAATTGTAATGTAATATTACAATATGACACATTTCTATACCAGCTGTGACTTGTATAGCAAATGGAGAGGTTATGATTGCTTTAGGAAGTTTGCTGAATAAGCAACGCCTCATCGAGCCAAATGTCCTAAACCGCTCGACGGCCGTGAGACATCGGGAGATTTTTGGATCAACATATTGTCAGAATTTTCGATCGTTGCCCAACTAACGCAGTCTACGGTACATTAGTTTGTTCCACCTTTTTTCTGAAATCTTCCGTCAGTCGCCTTCTGCCTTAAGAAAAGCGGCAAAAAGCACATCAGTTTTAATTTTGGTTTGATCTGGTTACAAGTTCAGTTTTCATTTAAATTTCAATTTTTTATTCCCATTTCCGAAGGATGAGGAATACATTCATTTTGTCGATACGTTTGCAGGGCCCAGAAGGAAACTTCGGAGAACCCACAAAGTATATATATTCTTGATCAGTATCAAATTCTGAATCGATTTAAACATATCCGTTTGTTCGTCTGTGCAATTAAAATTCAACAGAAACATTAGAACTTCTTGCACGCAGGTTGATATTGAAAATGGGCCAAATCGGTCGAAGGACACGCCCAGAGCATCACGTAAACTGAGAACACCTTTGTTTTTGAAAAGGAATAAAATATTGGTTTTTTGCTCATTACTAAACTGTATCTGTTAAATGCCCAAAAATTTGAACACACATTCTATGGGCCTGAATTTAGTACCTGTAGAAAAATGGAAAGAATTGGCCGTGACTTTCCAAAATTACAGTGTATAGAATTAAATGTTTTTGTCAATACCTTTGAAACGCGCGAACCAAGTTTCAAAAACCCCACAAAGTATATAAATTCTTGGCCCATTTCAAATTTGGAGTATACGTAAGCATGTAAGCACGTCTGTCTGCCTGTTCAACTGCATAATATCTGTGTTAAACATTCTCCCGTCAGCGATTAAGGATACCGGCTAAAAGTTTGCGAAAGTGCTTAAAATTTACCGAGAGGACACACCTATTCGGCAAAAATATTTTAAAGAATTTTTATTTTGAAAAAATATGCCGCGCTCGCTCCATATTATAGAGCATGAGCATTTAGCTATTTTGTTTTTGTTGTCTTCTTTAGGATAGGTGACGGGTATAAAAGATTCGGTCACGAGTATATATACTTTTCTTAGTTGTTTTTAATTCAGCTGGAGTTTAAATTCAACTAAATTAAGCACCTAATTTTATATATTTAAATTTGATTTACTTGTTTTGACTTAAATTATTAGAAAGGATTTGACTTAAAATCTACACAATCTACATGATTTGTTAATTAAAATGGAAATAAAGAGAAAACAAAAGGCATGTTCAAGTCCTGCTTTCCTACCCAGGAACGTTATCGCTGTAGGCTTGCGTAGAAGTGCAAATGTATTACTAAGACGACCCAAATATGCCAAAGGTTACATTTAGAAACTTGTAAAAATTCACTATTAATTAATAAAATTAAATATAAATATAAATATAAATATAGAACGCTTCAAGTTGCACTTCAATAGCAATGACATTTTTTTGGTATCACAAAAAATTACAAATACATTGGTATGACGATTTGAACGGAAAACTCTTCCCTTTATAATGCAAATTTCGTTCAAAATGTCAAAATTTTAATATTTAAAACTTCATACATATATCATAATTATGTATATGTTTATATATGAGTTGAACTTTTATTGGACTTACATGGGAAAATCAGTCTCTAGAAAAATACATTCACTGACTTGAACAAATTAAAAATTCTAAACTTGTAGAATAATCAAAATTTGAAATCGATATCATAATACATGCAAAAGCATTTTATAGAAGTTCGAATGTGATGCACGTAGCAGGCACATAAGAATTCAATCATTTTTATAATTCAATCTTAACATATGTGCATGTATGCGCGCAACTTATTTATTGTTATTATTTTTATGGAGATTTTTATTTTCATTACGAATTACGGATTTGAAATGGAAGGCAGTGTTTTGGTATAGTCATACGTATACATTTATTCATTATTAAGATATACACAGGAACATACAATAGACAATCGAGAAGAAAATCCTGTTGTAATCAATGCAAGCACAAAAGCCTTACAAATCTTACAAGAAACGTTTCGATTTTTTTTACACAAAAGGCGTCCACTGTACGACTCGTATACATACGCACATGCGTTTACATACAGATTTATGCGCTTAAAAAATGCTACAATTTTACCGTTCAACCATTAAAACCAGAAAATATACGCGACGTGGAATCAATTCTAGTTTTGCCCTTATTTGCCTGTACAGAGAGAAAGGGATCGATAAAAATCGAAATTTGATTGAGTTCATTGAATTCAGCTACTTAAAGCGTTATCTATAAATTTACATAAATTTTAGAGAAAGACCATGAAATTTGAAGCTGCAATCATAGTGTCGTGTGCGCAAACTCGCACAGGTCATTTGCATAACATGGAAAAACCTAAATACGAACGACGTCGACGTCTATAAGCGCAAAGCATTGCTGTTATGCCAAAATTATGGAAATAAGCGAGGTAATGTTGCAAATTCTAGATAATCAGGTTCTTTGCCGATTCCTTCTTCTACCATACATGCAAAATGTGCCGGAAGTTACTTGCAGTCTGCTCTTATTCATTTCTTCTCCGCTACTACTAGGGGTTGTTAAATGTAAAATTGTAAATTTGAAATCCTTTTTTTAATTGTAATTAAAAAATATGCAAATTCACCATTTTTTCCTTTTTTTTAATTTCGTTATATGTTTTAAATGCGGTTCTGCAGTTGGAAAATTTTTGCATAAAATTTTTCGAATTACAAAGAATACCTTCTATTTATAATTTCGATTGTAATGTAGATTTGTCTAGGGGAAATGTAGCTTAAATTTGTATGTTTATCAAATTTATGCAAAAATTTATAAAAGTTGTGTAATTGACAGATGTTTTCTAACGTTGCAAATTCGCATATTCGGTGGAAATAAGTGTTCATTGAACGAAGAATAACATTAAAGTTATACTTGCTTGTGGGGAGAATCCTCAATAAAAATCACAAAGCTTTCAGTTTGTCGAAAGGAATTATTTTTTCCTCAAATATAAATCACAAGATATCCTTCAATATCTTTTTGATACATGTTATTGCTAGACGTTTTAATCATTAACTCTTTAAGCCATTTTGACCTTTCTTTCGTCAAAACTCCATTCTTCAGATTAAAAATATACCTGCTGAATTTTACCATTCAACCCAGTCTCCGCGTAGCCAAGAGTAGCAATTTTGCAACGTAATCTTCTTTTAGCCGCCCATGCTAAGACAGTGCATTTTCCGTTTTTCTATGCCTTTCAAGTAATTTTGTCAAGCAGTTTAAAAGAGCTATATCTTTCTTACTGCTTATCACACAACCATATATTAAGGATGCCAAATAACTCATAGCAGCCGGGAGACAAATCTGGAGAATACGTTAGATGTGGAAACAATTTGTGTCCTATGTCGCACAATTTTGCCTGTGCAACCTTTTATTCAATACCCATTTTTAGCTCAATACCTTTAAAGGTAGCTTGTGTGCATTCGTTATCGACATTCGCATCCTTGCCCGCCTTGATGTGTTCATAAAACCAATTTTTTTATTTTTCCTTACTTTCGGTATGCAGCGGTGAATTCATATGCATTCAGAGCTATGCCATGACAAAGAAGATTCGAATTGATTTCGGAGATCCCTAACCTCTTCATTGAATTGGTTACACGTACACATTTTTACTCGATTTCATTACACCCGCAATTAAAATTATATTTGGAATCGATTTACGCTTGTCTGCCCGTCCATGTATTTTCAACAATCTATAGGTCGTAGTTTTTAAGATGTTTGGCAGACTGACGTATTTTAGACCAAACAAGAATCCTAAGGAAAATAAATTAGATTGGACTATATTCGCGCCCGCCACCAAGTCATACGAAGAAGAAATTGGAATTGTCAAGGTTCCTCGATAAAAATCGGCGAATAATAGTAATTCGGCGAACTAAATTAATATGAAAAGTTTGGATCAGGTGGATTCATGTATTGAGCCTTCTCTAGATCCATAGGCCGAACCATGTAACGGTTCTCATGAAATCTAATTCTTGACATGACAGCAATGTCTAAATTGTCCTATTGTCTGAATTTGGTCTACGTCAGTTCATATTTTCGGTCCCTCTGATATAAAAATGCCTTTCCCTAGAAACGCGGTATGATTTTTGGAATTTTGTGATGCACACAAATGAAGAACGTATTGGTTTTTTTCTATTTAACCATCTCTCAGAAAATGCTCTAAAGGACACGTATATAAATTTATGTGGGCGTGGTGATAGTCAGGAAGGATTGTAGGCAGAGACGCACTAATAATGTAAGCCAGCACAGTGAGAAAGACTACGGCTGGCATGTGGTTCGAAGGAAGATAAATGGAGGTACAACAGGGATTTGTCCTGCTCCTGCTTTTAAGTGTTCGGTCGATTGTAATGTTTTTAATTGATTCAGTTTTCCTTCGCTTCTTCATTAATTAATTATTAATCACACTAATATTCCCATACTATATTGCGGGTCTATAATATATTCAGAACTTAAGCACGTGGTTCTTAAAACACGATTTTCCAAAATATTAAGCAATAAGACTTCAAAAATTTTCATTCTTTTCTTTCAAATTTCAACCATACAATGAAAAGATTGTTTCAAGGGAGGTATGTAGGAGATGTAAAAAAGACTAATCTATTTATTACCAAGGATTGCTTCTTTTTGGTCGACAATTGAACATTTTAATTGAAATACTCGCTAACCACACAAAATTCTATATTTTTAAAATTCTTTACGCACTTTTTCTAATATTGTTGAAAAAGAATTATTTTTTAATACTCAAATATATATTTAAAAGCTTTCCCATATATTACATTTCTATTAACTTTTCTTCCCTTCCAGCACAATATCAATCTTTTCTGGACATTTTTCTAGGCTTTTACAGCAACGGAATCCGATATACGCTAGCCAGGATGGATTCTTAAGCGAGTCAGAGATCAACATCTTCCGTATACAAAATGTATTTAATGAAAACAGTATAAACCATGAATTGTAATGATAATAAATGAACAACGAATAAACAAACAAGTTTACCACAATTTTTAAATATTTCGACAGCTATAAAATACCTCATGAAACTACCCTTAATATTTTTACAGCTTTCTAAAATATATGGAAGAAAACATTCAAATCAAAAGGACAATTTGAAATTAATTCCCAGATGAAGAAACAGCAATGACCTTTAAAGAATATTAGGATTCAGTTGTGAAAAGTAGTTATATGTTGGTTAAGAGATATTAAAAAACTGTTTATTTCTAAATCCTACTAATTGCCTGAAAATGTACCTCAAAATGTTAGTGAAAGACGAGCGGAGTTCCGAAAGAATATTAAATAATTAACACATTTCTTCATTAAGGCGTTAAGAGCCAATTTGCAGAACAATACCGAAAGATTGTGACAAAGTATCACGTTTTTTTTGTGTTTACTAATCCCATCATGATAGGGTGAGTGGTCATTGTGGTCATTTCTTTGCCTAAAAAAAGTATCGTGAATGGCCTTTACTTGCATTGTGGTGGTCAAACCTTCGAAACAGGTTTTAAGGGAAGTTACTCTTAGTATTCTGATAATATTTTTATTTATTTTATTACTGAGAGTAAGGCACGTGTTTGGTATATGTTCTTCAAGAAAGTAATGTTAAGCACGAGCCAAGACACAGAATATAGTAGCAGGAAGATTATGTTCGCCTGTAATTATTATTTTTTAAAAGTTAAGTGAAGCCATCCTCAACTCAAACCTACCTTGAAGACAAACTTATTCGTGAGATTTGTCTTATTTGGTGGTTGTCAATCTATCAGCTTTTCTTCAATTCGTCTCACGGTAACAGTTGATGCGCATGCGTTGCAGTAATTTGGGGCTAGGAGGCAAAACAAAATCCGTGGTGCAATACAATCTCGAATATTTTAAGCTCCTCCAAGGATAAGTTTCTTTTTAGCGCGGCTTACTTAAGTAAGGATGCAAGCTTAAAAATATGAATAACGTTAGAGACTATTTTCAAGCCTGTAAATTCTCTAAGCAAATATTTGAATACGTAGAATTCAAACTTAGCGGAAACTTTGGCAGTCCTTCCACGCAGGAAAGTATTAAAAATGCTCACAGACTACAGCAGGTAAATCCACAGAAATGTTGAACGTACGTTCTATAGGCAACGCTGTAATATCTGTACAATGATTACACAAATTGGCACCGCCTAAGTAGTATATCGAAAACAAGCTTCAAAAACCACGAAAAGTATACAAATTATTGGCCACAGTCAAATTCGAAATACACCTAACCATGTTCGTTTGCTATGTACTATGTACTATCTGCGATAAGCATTCTCCCGTTCGTAAAAATGAAAACATCGCCTAAAAGTTTGCAAAAGAATTTCAAAATGGTCTAAACAGGTTAAAGAACACGCCTTCAATGTCCGTACGTCTATGCAATTAAAACTTAGAACTCCGTCTCATTTTCTGGTTGCTGATGAACTACAATGGACAAGCGATATAAATTTCCCCAAAATTATTCTACAGCAAGTAAAAAAATTATATTCGGTCGTGACCGAATCTTTTGTATCCTATCCAATTCCAATATGGAATTATCCTAAAAGAGACAAAAGAAGTAAAAGAACTACATTTTCATGCTCTATAATACGGAGCAGACGCGACTGACTTTTTATATTTTCAATATAAAGTTTTTTGTCGCAAAGGCGTGTGGGAGTTGTAGGCGTGTCCTTTAAAGAGTTTCGGCCACTTCATTTTCTTTCTTTTTTATTCTTTTTGAAAAACAGAGGTGTGCTCAGTTTACGTTGTACTGTGGGCAGACTGATTAGGCCCATTTTCCTTTCTAACCTGTGTACAAGAACTTCCAAGGTTTCTGGGAATATTTACAAAAAATATTGTATATTTGGGCAGACGGACATGCTTAAAGCGATTTAGAACTTGACATTAATTAAGAATATATACACTTTGTAGGTTCTGTGAAGCTTCCTTGTGGGCGTTGCAAACGTTTCGGAAAAATGAATACATCCTTAATTCTTCGGTGATGGGTATAAAAAGTGAGATAATTATGTTTGGCTATGACCGAATTCTTTACCCCCACCACGTCCACTTTTAACAGAAAAAAATCTGAAAAACTAAATTTCCATATTCTATATTATTAGAAGCGTAACTGATTTTTTCTCCTTTTGTAGAATATATGCCTAAAAACGCAGATGTATGGGATGTTCATATTTTATATTCTGCTGTGGGTACAACTTCGTCAATTTCCAATGCCAACTTGCATGCAATGAAATTTCGAAATTTAGCGATTGGAAGTCCGTTTAGCACAGCAAATAATTGACAGACAAACAGGCGCATTGACGATTTTTTTAAGTCGCTTTAGAGTGTGATCCTGATCAAGCACACATGTATTATACTTTATGCAATCTATGAAGCTTCCTTACGGATATTTCAAACGTTTTAACATAATGAATATACTACTATCCTTTGGTGGTCTATGTAAAAACGTTTCTCCGAGTGTTATAAATGGAATAACGAGGCGAGTAAACTAACCTTTAATAGTCTCGATAAAAATTCCCTTACTTTATATACATGAGCCTTTTCAGAAGGTGGTTGATGCAGTAACGGAATGAAAAAATGAGAAATATCTTAAGATTCGTTGTTTGAAAACTGTAGCAATTTTTTAGCTGAAAAGTATGATTTTCATGGACATTTCCCGGCAATATTATTGGTGGAAAGTTAAAAAATGTTTGTAAAAAAAATTTTTTTTCAAAAAATTCCTATAAAATTTTGCCAAATGAAAAGTATAACGTACGCAAATTCAAGGGATGGTTTCGATTTTAAAAAAGGGCGAAATGAAACCTTGCAGACATAAGAAAAATTTCAAAAAAAGCAGTAATTGTTGCAAAGTAGTGTGAGGCCAACCACCCTTTTATTAAAAAATTTGAGCAAACCTTTACATAAAATAAAATCGGCATGTTTTCTCTTTTTTTTAGTATTGAAGGACTTGAGATAAATTATATTTTTAAGAGAACGATCGCTGACTCAATCGCTCTACAAAGAGAGTTCAAGTTGAGTTTTTTAACAAGGAGAGGGTTGAAATATTGATGTATTTTGGCGCAGTTTATTTCTTTTATTAAACAAAAGTGATCTTTTCCTTTATAAACGTATTTAGGTATATTAACAGATATCTACGGAACAGTTGAAACAGTTTGAGCATAAACGCCAAGCTTAACATATCTTTATTGTGTACACTTGATTATGATCTTTACGTAATTAAATATTTGGCGGTTATCGTGTGCCTGGAGCTTAACGACATTAAAAATTTAAATAATTTGTTTACACCTATATATTAAAATAAATATTAAAAAATTAAGTTTGATTAAAGAAATTTGATTGAAAATAAGAAATACTTTTAAATGAAAAACATCACAAAAAGAAATATTTGAAAGTGAAAAAATTTGTATAAAAAAGATTCTATTGAAGAGAAAGATTCGGTTAAGAATTTAAAAGGATGTCTACACAATTGGAATTTATTATGCAACTATACATGATGAATTTGTTGCAACAACAACAACAACAACAACAACAACAACAACAACAACAGCAACAACAACTTTCAGTGCCTAGTTCTTTAAAACCTAAGGATTTAAATAACTGCCAACAACCTTCATTAACACAACCGGTCGTTCATGCTTTGCCAGCCCAACAATCTTCACTATCACCCATAGTTACAAGGACACAAAAACGCAAAAATTCGCAAAACACCAACTGTAGTAGTAGCCGTAGTTGTAGTCCCAATAGTAATTTAAGTCCCATATCAACTAGTACTACAATGTTAACCGCACCGCCCTTTCCATCTCTGGCTCCTTCCTCTCCTACAAATATTAATCCCTCCGTAGCTACGACTAATTTTACTAATATTGCCAATAACAGCAGTGCAGCTATTCAACAAATATTATTCAATAATTTGCCGCCTTTAACACAGTTTATATTAATGCAACAACAGCAACAAAATCAAGTACAATCTGGCTTAACTTCCACCAATTCCCTGCTATTAACGCCTACAACTCCTAATTCTAGGTCTCCCACCATTCACAAATCTCTTCCTCCTCCTTCTGTTCTGAATATGGACAATTTCCTGTCTAACAATTTATTATTGAATGGTTGCTCTGCGACTTTACCGTCTTGTGCTACCTTTGCAAATTCTGGCGTAGCTCCTGGCCTATATTTGCCTAACGCTTTTAGCGCTGTAGTTAATAATCCATTTATAGGCTCACAAAATTTTCTACATTCATCTACAGTGACATCAACACCCACATCTGCCACCGAGAAGGTCTTAATGAGAGATGGTTCCATAACTGATTTCAACCAGATGCCTGCACAATCGGACATTTCGGTGTTAGGTGACGAGGATGCTAATGATGTGAAATTAATAATTACCACTACAAGCGATTCTGTGGCACAACAACATACGTCCTCAGATGGGGATCAACCCCCATCTGGTTTGTATACCAGCTCTTTGCTTCAAACAAGCGAAATTAATACCACTACTAACTGTGACAGTGGTAACGCCAGCAACCGTTGTGCTTTAAAGGTGTTGGAAAATATTTGTTTGGAAGATATTTCGAACTCAATGGATGACAATGAACAGACGGTAAGTGTAAATAAAGCCACAAGAACAAGTTATAGCATACCTATAGTGGAATGTACCTGATCATAAATACAAGGTGGGATGGCATGGTAAAATATTACGTAGGCCAGTGAGAGCCGGTAGAGCTCTGACAACTTGTAAGCTTACTGCTACCAGTTGTAAATGAGTTTATACTGTACACCTTAGATATGGCCCAGAGAGGAAAAAAGAGGTATCAGAATTAGATCAAAATCTTCCATCAACTTTAAATTAAAGCGCCCAGCTTCGGTTTACTGTCTCAATTCTTACGACGATGCAATTTTTGACAGCCAACAGGTAGGCGGAAAGACCGACATGCCTAAATAAATTCGGTGTTTTACATTGTTTAAAAAAAAAGAAATAGGCTCCTATACATATTTCTGAATTTTAGTAATGAAGCATTACCAAGGCATTTAGCATACCTTCTTCAATGGTAGGGGCTTATATGAATTGTAATTTCACTTTAATGAAAGTTATGTCGGTTCAAATGGGGAATTCTATCAACTGCATTAAAAAATAATTACAAATCCCAGGAACGCTAATTTTCAAATCTTGGGAGGCAAAAAAATTAAGGATAAAATAGAGCAATAAAATGTTATTGATTTTTCGTAACCAGCATATATAGGTTTAGCAAGCAACTTTTGTAGAATCTTAAAACGCTATAATCAACGCTGCTCAAAGCAGTGAAAAATACTTAACGGTGTTATTATAATATTTCAGTAAAATGAAGCGAGGAAAAACAAGCAAGAAAATTATAGTTTTCTGAGGAACTACATTGGAAATATGTGTTGTCAAGAAAATGTGTAAAATTTGCAAAGCGCTTCGTCAACTTTAAATTTGTTAAACGATTGGAGTGTATTCTTGCAAGGAATTTTCCCATTGTTTTACCAACATTGAGAATACGTCTTATAAGGAAACAATAGGAGTACGGAGTCGATAAGATTAGTGCATGAAATAATCGGTTAATGTTTCTCTCTAAATTTAGGCTACAGTTTTCATTATCTTTGCAGTTTTTGGTCGGTACGAAAAGTAGTTCACCCACAGCAAATGCATATTCGTGTAGATCTATTCCGGGATCATTTTGCATTTTTAAAAAAATGCGTTTTTGCAAAAATATAAAAAAGATTTACTAAAAACTTTCGATTTGAAGCGAACTTTACTATGCTTTCAACGAATGACTCTTTAACGATGCAGGAGAGGTTATTGAAAGCGTAACTCGTTTAAGAAGTTCTATGGCATTAAAAGCTGAAGGAAATGTTGATATGGTAGTTTGGAAATTAGGTGAATCCTAACGCATATAAAAATATTATGGAAGCGCAAAAAAATTGACGATTGAAATGAATTCAAATAGTTTGAAATCGATCAACAGTCTTCCTAGCCGCGGTCGGAAAAGTCACGTCCCCAAAAAGCAGAAATAGTTCTGCAATTAAATTACGCAAGCATATGCTAAATTATTACTAATAAATTAATTAAAATAGGAGAATATACTTCAAGTTTCAATTTGCTTTTCGATGCCTGCAACTTATTAAGTTCATTTCCGCTTTAGAATTATATATTGACCATAAATTTATTGATTGTATTGTTGTTAATAGACAGTGGGATTGTTCAGACGTACATAGGGTTGTTGTGGTGGAAAATTAACATATATCCGATGCTGATTTCAGCAGGAAATTTTCTGTGCGACAAAAGTTCGTCGACTTTAATTTACTTTAAATAATGATTCCTCCCAGTAGCACTACGATTCAAAATAAACGCTACTTGTCGAGTGGTACTTACAAAAATGCCTGAAAAACGAAGAGAAGTGTAAATTGTAACGACAGAAATGTTCCATGTTGTCTCACAGGAAAAGTGAAAGACACTCCATCTCGTTTAATTGTGCCAATGTAGAAGAAACTTGACGTTCTAAACATGAGAATATGAAATGATGTTCGTTGGACAGAATATGTGCTCAAAGTTTCGAAAGACAAAATCAAGGCATTAGGCATTATAATATTTGTACAATTTATGCTTATGTTCTAAAGAGATCAAAAACATCTGCCCCCACCCCTCCACCCACTCTTCAGCAAATTTGAAAATTCTTGGTGTAGATTTGTTCATTTGGATATCTTGGATAGTAAAGGGACTCTATTTCAAAGAACTTCTCTTCTAGTATGCTGATTTTTATGTAAATTTGATGCGTTTGTACTTTGTATGTATTCTCTCCTCTTCATAAACTATTCATCAGCAAATAAAGTAACGATTGAGTATGCAGTCAAATTAAAATCATTTAGGCGATGACAACAATGTATAAAAACAACAAAAAGCAATAATCAACACTTGCACATAACACAAAAATATTAAAAAATCAACAAAATCACATAAAATTCCAGAAAAAAATCAAAATAGTAAGAATATATAAACAAATCTCCGAATTAAGTCGCACATAAATGAAAAAAAGTTATAACAAGTGGTTGGGAGGAAGATTAGCATGAAAAGAGAATAAGAGCCGCGTAAGCACATATTTTCCTAGGTTTCATAGGAACAGCATCTTAAATATATACCGTGAAAAACCGTTCTTTCTCTCCGCTTATGCAGGCAGTCTCCCGACCTAAGCTGATTTTTTAATACTTTTATTTCTATTTAGTGGATAAGTTTTTTATTGATTTACTTTGAAGGCCGGTTATAATACGGCAAACTTACGATTAGCTAATGGTCTCTTCGAAAGCTTCGAACCCTTCATGTTTTCGAGCTTTTGTAAACGAAGTAAATGAGAGGCTGTAGTAGAAGAATGCCTGTCATACCAGCGCATCATTGTACCAATTAACTCACAATTGAGCGGAATTTTGTAAGCGATTCCTGAGACTTCCTTGACTAGTGACAATCACATGCAATCGTAACCTTTATGTAATTCGCAAAATATTTGCTTTCTTAAATATTTTTCTCGCTTTTCCGTTGAGTTAGAATTATATTCCCTTGAGTTAAATATATTAAAGTTTTCATTTAAACGTTATAAGTTGATTCTTTTAAGATTAATCTGTTTATTGTTTTCAGTCACTCACAACCCCATCCATATCCAATCTTAATGCAGTATCCCCTCCTCAATCTAACGCCAAAGCAGATGATGAAAATTCGAATGTTACGCCAGCGACGTGGAAGAATGTCATTCTTACACCGCCCTCTAGTGAGCAATTATCTTCTTCCGCGATTACGGTGAACACATTTGAATGTTCAACATCTAACGCTAGCATAAATCCCCAGATCTCAACTCCTTTGCTTGCCTGTCACTTTAATGCTAACACTAATACGACGTCATCTTCGTCTTCCTCCTCCACCGGTGTCGATTCCTTTCTAACAGAAGAGAATTTAAAACATTTACGAAAATATTCCTCATATCTGGAATGCAAAAGCGCCTTGTGCCGCCAAGAGAATTTACGTGAACATTTTCATTGCTTCGAAGAACCCTGCAAGGGAAAAATTTTGAGTAAAAAAGATGATATTATACGTCATCTAAAATGGCATAAGAAGCGCAAAGAGAGTTTGCTATTGGGTTTTGCTCGCTTCTCTTCTTCTGATGATTGTGAACCATCTTATGGTTCAGGTTGTGCTTACAATTGGAAGCAAACACATTATCATTGTGTATACGAAGAATGCCCGAAAGTATATGTCAGCACTAGTGATGTTCAAATGCATGCAAATTTTCATCGCAAGAATTCGGAAATTGTTCAAGAAGGTTTTCGCCGCTATCGAGCTCATGAAAATTGCAAAGTCGAAGACTGCCCGTTCTATGGCAAGAAGACCTCGCACTATCATTGCTGTCGGGAAGGTTGCAATCATACGTTTAAAAATAAAGCAGATATGGGTAACTAAAAACAAAAAAATTCGAATAATTCTTACTTTAATTTTACTTTTTTTGCTTATTTTCTAAGATAAGCATAAAACCTACCACTTGAAAGATTTTCAATTGATACAAGATGGGTTTAAAAAAATCCTAAAAACGGAGCCATGTCCATTTGAAGATTGCAAGTTCTCCGGTATATCCAATCACATACATTGTGTAAGGGATAATTGTAACTTCATATTGCACTCCAGCACCCAAATGATTAGTCACAAACGTAAACATGATCGTCAAGAAGGTGAACCTGGCCCTAAAAGTCAAGTCGACTCTAATGAGGAAGAGTCGTCACCGAAGCCTTCAGTATCAGTTTTGAATCAGGCTACTGCATCAAGTGGTACTTCCACCCCGTTGTCTTCTCTATCAGCAGAAAATTTTTTAGCACGTAAACGAGGAAGACCCCCGAAGAAAATTGTAAGTAGTATCAAAAAATTTGTCTTTTCAAAAATATATAACTTTTTATAAACATTTTTGCAGCAATTGCCCGCGGAATCCAGTAGTGATATCAAACGCATAAAATTAGAGACTTCGGACGAGAATACTAGTAATCGAGTAACAGTACCCACATGTGCAATGCCAACCTTGGCCGGTTTCATGCCAAATTTTAATCTTCCTCTTCCATCTACAGCTACGATATCTGATACTAACCCACCAAATTTTCAACTGACTCATCTAATGGCTCTGTTTCAATTACAGAATCCACTCTTCTATCAAAATCTCTATCCTGGTAGTCTTAACGCAGTTAATATGGCCAATTTGTTGGGTGCTGCTGCCGCTACCGTCTCAGCCACTAATGTTCAACAATCCATTACTAATCCAACAAATTCGCCGAACTCCGTTAATAATATCAAACAGGAGTTTAATGAAAAGCCAACACATAAAGATTGAAAAACGGGATTGACAATGATTTGAGCAATTTGTGCTACCTTCTTAATGAATCAAAAAGCAATTATCTTGGCTTAAAGGTGCTAAAAATTGGAGAGATTATTAATGGGTCAAAAGGAAATGAAACTCTTGTGTTAAAAAAGAGGGTCCGCATGCCTTGGGCTTTAGCAAAAGTCAGTCGTTAGCGAACCTTAAGTGCGCGTTTGGAGAACTTGTCAAGGACATTTTGTAGTTCCCACAAGTTTCTAATTGTTTCTTCGGTTGCACCATAGACAGGAAAAATTTCTTGTATTAATTTTTTCTGCTCCGGTAAAGCAGCAAAAAATTGTTACAACAAATTTTTCTTCTATAGTTTATTTACAAAAATGAATACGGTACTAATATAAAAATTAAAAAGTCATTTGTTTTTGTTGTCTTTTTATAAAAATAATTTTTCTTACGCTTCCATTAACAAAAATTATTTTTGTGAACATACAGCAATAAACAAAAATAAACAATAAAAAAATTTAAAAAAAGTACACTTGCTCTAGGGGAAGTTCTTGATATTCTCGCCCTTAAGTTATTCGTTCATTGAAGAAGATTTCGAAAATTTCCCTTTTTCCGCTATTGTGGCGGAAAACAAGGATCGTACCTAAATTTAAGTTTCCTTGTTATTTTAATTATTCTAAAAATCAAACAAAAGTTTATACTAGCCCAGCTAACCTTTCTAAGAATTTTTCATTCGCAAGTTTCACATATAAGAGCCGAAATTTTGTATTGATTATTGTCACGCAAGTAGGCCGATCGTATCGTATTTCTTTACTTAATTTTATAACTTTGAGAAATATTCCTAGTATATTTCGATGCAAGAGGTGAAAAGAAAGTGCCTTTTTCCCAGATGACAGAATAACGGTTTAGATAGCTTGCTTGACCATTAAATCACGTAACAAAGCCATTGAACTAAAAGTTCATGCCAGGAGGATGTTGAAAAGGATACCTGGATGTATCTTATAAAGATCAAACATTTACGTAAAATACCTCACAATGAAATTGCACGGATGCCAAGTTTCTTAATAATCGCTAGGTGCAGCTTTTCAAGAGGTATTCAATAGTTCACCTACTGAAGCCGATCACAAATTTTCGCTAGTTCACGTGAAATTTTACCGACCGGAAACGAATTTAAATAAAAACTTGGAAAATTTTCCACATTTTTTTCGCTTATTGGACGTAAAAGATCGAACAAATATATGGGGCCCTTATAAGTGAAACTTGCGCAATATGCAATTAATAGATACATAAGTGCAAAAACAACTAGTAAAAGAAATAAACAGAAGGATGAAAGTCTTATTCGATATGAGTTCGCCGAAACTTTGAAATTCATCACTTAGACCTTACGTATTTTAAATGCAGACCGAGTTTTTCGCTTTCCTTTCAAAGAAGAACCGTTAATATTACTAGGGCTATTAAAAAATTTTTCAAAGTTCAAAAAAATATCCAAAGTTTGAAAGAGTTAAATAAAGAGTTCATATAAAATATTCAAAAATTCAAAATTCCATGCAGGTCTATCAAACAGGCACATGTACAAAAAATTTATTTCGATTCCGTTTTACTTGTATTTCTACACTTGGTATATGGGCTAGTAATTTAATTTACATAAGCTAATTATAAGTACCTCGCATTGTCCTTTATTTAGATCAATACTTACGACTTTTAAGTCTTAACGGATAAACTCATTTACAATGCCATACATCTAAATTGTCTTCTAATCATATTTTACATCCGAATTATTAATTTTTGCAATAATTGCAAAAAGTGCGTTTCAGTGAATACTAATATACTTTCACATTGAATTGAAAGAAAGAAAGTTCTGTTTGTTACATGTATTAAAATGAAAATATATTATAAAATTGTTAAAAGTTAATAAAAAAAAAATTGTAAACTGTGATGTTTGTAGGATTTGCTTTAGTTAGATAAGATTTGAAATTTCGCTTAAAGTGTTTTGTAATAATTTTCGCAAATTGAAACATTTATTCCGATTTTATTAAAAAAAAGTCTATTTTTAGAACATATCCACATCTGAGTGGCCGAGAAGACAAGAAACTCAATGGTCATGGTTCCAAACCTCAAGTGCGGTAGAGCTTTCAATAAAACCGATAGTCTTAGTAGCCAGTGTTTTAAGGCTTTAGTCTTGGAATTTATTTCTTTGGCTAAAGTAAAATAGTAATGATAATAATAATAATATTGTTTCTAGAACAGCCAAAGTTCAATTTAAACGAAAAAAAGAGCGGATTAGAGCAAAATGAGTATGACATCAATTGCTACAGTTAATATCAATTACAAGAAACGTTCCATATTATAGATAATCTCTAAGATCTCAGATATGCATTTTTACGCCAGCCAAAGGCTGACAAACCTAACATACCATAAAAAAAAATTTATATTCAGTTTGAGCCGAATTTCTAAAAAACATGTCATTAGCTGATGCGTGATATTTAATATACCGTATTCTTATTTACCAATATTTTGTTTTCACGGTTGCGGGAAACCTTTGCTCTGACTAATCTTGTTTTCTGATTGAAACTAAGAGCTGTGTTCAAATAATTTTGGAAGACTTTGTGAACCGATTTCGGCGCTTAACTTGTAGAGATTTGGAGTTAATTTTGTTTTTTAGAAAAAAACTTTCCGAGATCAGTTGTAATTGTGATTTGGCAATAAAAACGATCGATAATCCAACGGCGACGTTTAAGTACATTCCATTCGTCATACTAATCAAAAATTTGTATATATTTTATGGTCTCTGATGGATACTTCTAATCGTTACGAAAACATACCATATTTCAAATACCTCCATAAAAGCACAGTGCAGACAGAATACTGATCATATTTATTAATATATTTTGTGCTGCGGAATTGGACATAGCTATTGAATCCAAAGAGCGTCTCGTAAGCCGGTTAACTCAATAGTCTGTAATACTCAAATAAATTATTATATACACCATTTTACGCCACTGTTAGGTTGGGGTTCTCTCATTTTTTTTTGCTTAACATATGTAACACCCAAAAGGAGGCTTCAGAGACCCTATAAAGTGTATATATTCTTGATCGGCGTGAAATTCTGAGTTGGTTTCGCCATGTCCGTCTTTTTGTGTGTGTCTGTATGGTGTGTGTTGCTGGCACACGCAGGTTGGTGTTGAAAATGGATCAAATTGGTCAGAGGAAAAGCGCTCATTGGAGCGTAAACTGAACGCAACTCCGTTTTTCTTTAACAAAAATTTTTGGATTTTTGCTCGTTACTCGGAAATTATAAACGTTAGAAGGCTGAAATTTTTCACATTTACTGTACGAAGCACTCTACTCCTTACGTGCCAAAATGAAAAACATAACCCAGTTACAAGTGATTAAATTTGTTTTTTTTTCACTTTGAGGTTTTATGCTTATTTATCATAAGGCAATCAAGACCGAATGTTTAAAACTAATTTGTACACTCCTTAAATGAAGATATATTATCTGCCTAAAAATCGGTCAATTAGATTGAATATGGAACCGCGATTAGCTTTTTCTTAATAATACCAGTGATTTGGGTGTCAAATAAAAGAACTTGGAGAGTAGAATGCGAAAAACATAGTGGTGGGTATGCGAGATTCGGTCCCCGCCGAATATAACTTTCTTACTTATTATTAACTGCTAGGTTTTGAGAGAAATAGAAACACCAATAAATTGTTTACTGTTTAATAGAGAAGCAGCCGCTCCCTTTAATCGACAAATACTAATGACACAACTTGCAGGCTTATTAGCAGCAGATTTCGTGAGATAAAAATAATAATTCAAATGACTAAAAACGTTTTTATTAAAATATAACCTGATGATATACAATAATAAATTTTGTTTTTGCTATATTATTAATTATAATATTAACGTAATATATAAGAAGAGGAAATGTTTACAGCAATTCAAATTCAGTGATGTTTCACAGGCTGTGATAAATAAGTAAAAAGAATTGTAAGACAAATAAAAGAACTTTTGTGAAATTCATTAGTTCACTCAGCATATAACTAACAACATCAATGGAAGGTACTTACAAGACAATGCAGTTATAATTGCTTTGAAATTTTTTTTATAACTTCTAAAACTATAAAGAAATATTTTTTTATATATTCAATTGAAAATTTTAAAAATATTTAACAAAAACGTTTAAAGATATAAATTAAAAATTTCAAATTTAATTTAAAATAACTTTAATAATCCTGATATTTTGATTCCTTTTCTAATTTTACACTTAGTGACAGATTATTAACTAATTGCATTCAAAACTAATTCTAATTAAGACTTAGATAATTCTCAGAGTTATTTCAAATTTATCAAACAAAAACTTTCATTTTGTGGGGTATTAATCGATTCTTCGCTCTTTTCGGTCTTACAAAAATGGTTCTGAATCTGCTATTCTTAAATCATTATTTAATACTTGTACGTATAATTATGTCCATGCCAACTAAGAAAAATTTTGTTAAAGAGCAAACGATCTCATAAAAAATCTTATTTAAGAAAAACTATGCGTACATATGTTGACGCGAGAGAGATTAAAATATATTTTTATATATTCGTATGTATGATTTTCTATAAATAAACCTGCAAAAAATTTTCTTTGAGAAAATTCACAATATGCATTTTTACATTACAGGACGATGTGTGTGCTTAGGCGACAATGTGTGTGTGGCTATGTATAAAAGTATATATAGGAGCACGCGAATAGAGTGTTAAAAGTAAAATTTTTTCTTTTGTTACAATCAAATATCCAAAAATCTTACACATAGTATTCATAAGTATCACGTGGTCGACTTTGTTGCACCGCATTGCTCTGATCACCACTAGGTAGAGCAGCTACCGCTATACCACCTTGCGTCGGTGTTTGTATAAAGACCGAATCTGTTTCCGTGGAATTGATACTCGTTTGAGGATGTAAACTAATGGTGGGCGTTGTCGCTGGTTCATAAATACATTCGTCCTCCTCCTCTTCATTTATAGTTTGACCATCAGTAATAGTGTCGTCTTTAAAGGAGCCACTTAAATTCGGATTCATAATATTATTCGAAGATAAACCTGAGGCAGCGATTACAGGCCCTATTAACGAATCGACCGCAACGGTACTTGTAACGAAAGCATCCACATGAGCAGCAACTACATCATTAAGAATATCTTCTGGGTACGGAGGAGCAGCAATGCTTAGAGAGTGCGAACGTCTCAGAAGTCTTGAAAAGAAATATTAAGAAAAATTTAAACACAGTTTCCAATGTACAGCAATTTATTACATAATGATAAAAGAGAAATTGTTATGTTTAATGAAAAATGTTCTCATATCCATTTATCTGCCAACCAAGAAGCCAAACCTTCAACTTTATATATTTAGAATTTTGATATATGGTGAGCAGATTTGGTATAATCAGCAGCTAAATCTACTTCTTAAACAAAATTCTTCGATATTCTTTAAACGTTTCGTATATTTATGGAATGCAATTCTTATTAGTGTCACTGGTTTATATTACATTTAAGAATTGTTTCTGGCCGAACACACTACAAGTTGTATATACATGTATACATTTTCTTTGTTAGACTAGATAGCGAAGAGAAGATGAAGCCTTTTGCTAGATTAGTTCTACAATCAGTCGCTCCCAATGGGCAAAAAAACCTATATCAGAATATTGGCAAAATATTGTGTAAAAATTCGTTTTATATTCCAATTAAAATAAAGTCACAAATAAAACTCATACTTTTGTATTGTTATTTATTGACATTTACATATACATGTAACTCAATCAAAAAAAAAAAAAATAAAATAAAATTCCTTAATGGCGTTTTAAAGGCAAGTTGACATGATTTTAATTCATATCGCACAATATAACGGTACATGTTGTTTGATTACATTCCTTTAAGAGTGTACAGAAAAGTAAAACTTATTTATGCAAACCTGATATTACTCGATTATTTTTATAGAGGCGGTCTTTTCAAACCTACACTTCGGAGTTCTGAAATTCGCTATATTTCTCCTACTGATGTCGTAAATAAAATTGACGAAGACGGCTAACATTGTGAATAGATGTGAACACGTGTATCAGAACGTGGTACTCATTTATTCCTTTAATTGGTAATACCGATTTGCATACATTCTTGCTCAGTATGATCGTTAGATAAAGCATAGGTAGCTTGTATACGATTTTTAATGCTTTAATTTGCTTAAGCTTGCCACATCAATGCATATCGAAAAATTTGAAGAAATAGAACGATTAGGCCTAAAGCGAGACATTTTTGTCTTTTTGGGATTGATTTCCGAGCGATTTTCATTAGAGATGCATCTCCTTGAATATAGCCTATTAAGCTAAATTACATTTGAGGGGGGTGTAATAGGCACACATCATCAGCAAACATAAAGAGCTTCTCATGCTAATTATGTCGTTTAAACCACTTGCTTGTGATACTCTATACTTTACTAGACCCATGCAACCCTGTACATATTGTTTTCTGTTAGCAAAGTAACTGTTGTCGTCTTGGGTAAACATACAAAAAGAAAAATAAATTACAAATTAATTTAAGACAAACAAGTCAAAATACTTTAAAAAAATTATTATATCTCAGGAAAGTGCGGAAAAATCTTAAAAGGCTTTAAATCTCGTGCACTATTATTGCAAAGAGTTGCAATCCATGTTCGCCCCAAGATAGAGAAAATATGGTACAATGCGACAAGTTGACGTTAACAGCAGACATAGCGAATGTCAGCAGACATAGCGAATGTCAGCTAAAGATGCTACATTTGTGGATCCCAGCAACACCCATAAAGCAAGGTAAACTTGCTTCCTCAAGCAACTTACTCACTGAAAAAAAAAATATCCACAGCAAAAGATGTGACGAATCCATCACTGCATACTATTAGGTGTTTGCAAAAATTTATTAGGGACTTCTACAGGTAAAAATGATAAAGAAACGGGAAATACCAGTGTACATAACGGTTGAATTCGACGGCTTTGACATTCCTCTACAAAAAATAACAATTTTCCATTCAATATTAATGATTTATTCAGAGTACGCCGGCGCTGATCATGGAGAGTTCAAAATTCTTCTTCTTCCAAATACATTAACTCTGTTGTTTATTTGAAGAAATCTGTTGCAGAAGCCCACCCTGTTCGGAGGTTTACGGTCATGCTGCTCCATCATATTGCAATTGTCGGTTTTGGTTTCAACGTTTTAAAAGTGGCGACGCGAATTGCTTGAAACTGCCATTCTTTGTCACTTGTTGCAAAAGTTGTACAGGATACACTATTGCAGCACGAGTGGGAAGTTCTGCCACGCGTACTCACCAGAGGTGATGCCTTCTGATTACCGTTTGGGTCCGCAAAGTTAAAGAAGTACGAAAAGAGATCGGTGGGTGGATTGCTGCCAAACCAGTATAAGTTTTTTTAACATGATATCGCGATGTTGCCAAAAATATTGTGAAATGTTGTAAAAAATGATGGAAACCATTTTTATTCATATATATTGTACCAATTTTGCAATAACAGAGCGTTAGCATGCGCAGTAGCTGGTTCAGACGACCGAAAATATCTCGACAATAATCCAGGCAACAAGTGCACAAATCGCCACACGGCAAGTTATAACGAGAAAATTGCCAATATTCAACGGTAATCCAGAGGAATGGTCGCTGCTCATTAGCAGTTTTAAAAACAGCAGGGAAATCGGCGGATTTTCGATAGCCGAAAACCTAATACGGCGGTTTCAAGCTTCCCTAAGAGGAAGAGCTCGCGAAGTTGTGAAGGCAAGACTCTTAACACCTGAAATGATCTCAGATATTATAAAAGCACTAAAAGCTTGGGTCGGCCGAAATATATTTTAGAAAATCTTATCGAAAAGCAGCAAGCAAAGTCAGCATGACAACCTTTGGTAAAAATGCAGCAGTGAATATGCGTAGGAAAGAAGGTCCAGGAAATATTTGTCCAGTTTGTGGTAGCGTTTCGCACAAGAATCTGTCAACAGTTCAATGGCTACGATATAAATCGTAAATGGTCCATCGTAAAACAACATAAATTTCTTCGTATATGCCTTAAGCCACGTCGTCGAAATCTGCTGGTCAAAAGCCATGCGGCATAGATTCAAGTGAAGAAAAGGCGGTTGGAGATGTGATGATTAACACATATTGCAAGGATGGACAGCAATCAATGTCTCGAATTATACCAACTTGTATATACGGTAAAGCAGCTAAAATAAATGCGTTTCCCTTTTTAGACGAGGGATCGTCGGTCACTCTCCTGAACGAAAAAATTCATAAGGTGCTTAATTTGAAAAGAGAAATGCAACCTTCGACATTGTAAACAAGGTAGAAAGAAGTTTAACGTAAATGTCGACACAATTCATAGCCATAAAAACGCGTTTAGGATGGGCCCCACAAGGTTCATGGTCAGCAAACTACGGATGTTTCTCAGTAAATGTGCACCCACGAAAAGCAGATGAAAGCTTTGCACAATGAGGTGAAGCAATATTTGGCATCTGGAATACCTAAAAAATCATCAGTGCGCTCAGCTGACCATTGCGAAGTCATTCAGTTATTAAAGGAGTATCGAGTTAAAAAAGACGGGCATTACGAAACGCCGCACAAAGTAACAGAAAAAGACGACAAAATCGAGTCTCATTCACTATTTCTAATACAAACAAACCAGATAAAATCAGGTTAGTATGGGACGCTGTGTCCAAATCAGATGGATTTTCCATGGACGACTTCCTCGCCCAAACTTATTACATCTTTTATTTGATATACTACTCGAATTCCGTGCTGACAAGATAGCTGTTTGCAAAGATAGACCTAAAACGTATCAACGTTCGCGTGTAGGAGTTGGATATTCAGCGAGGACCCGATGGCAATGATTAAGCTCGAACCAAATATGTGACGCGAGTGCTAATGTAATGTAGTGCTAATTTCGTGCGTAATAAAAACGAAGATGACTTTCGCGAAAAATATGCGAGGACAGGCCATGCTGTTAGGTATTGCCATTATATGGACGATTTTATTGAGTGTCGACAATGAAGAAGAAGCCCTTCAACTAGCCACACAAGTAAAAACAAAAGTGAAAAGTGGTGATGATTCGGAATTGATCAGACATTCGGAGCACCTGAAAAGATTTTGGGCATGTACGCGGAGCCAACCGGTAACGGTGATGTTATTGTCATCAAAAAGGAAAATTCTTCAAACGTTCAATTTTTGACCTTTTGAGCTTCGTATTAGCTTATACTATTGGGCCGAAAATACTCTCGCAAGAGATTTGGCTTGGGTTGGCAGTCTGATTAGCATTGCACAAATAAAAGCTTCACAGTGTTATTCTTCTTTATTGCCTGTAGCCGCAAGCATAACTTTGCACACGTTCATAAACGGTGAAGTAGACGCATACGTCGCTGTTTGTTAATTCCGAGTCAAGTATAAGGAAAAGAATTCTATCGTAGCTGCTAAATCTGAAGTAACTAAAACCTATTTTTATATCAAAGATGGAACTCCAAGCAGCCGTTATGAGTGTTTGACTAGCGAAGAAAGTTGAAAACATGAGTGGAATCAAATTAGCGTCCACGACATGATGGACAAATTCCAAAACAATGCTGAATTGGCTCTTATTGCACACAGGGTTTTTACATGGTAACATTGATATCCGGCCAAGATGTAATGACTAGGGTATAACGAGTGAAGAAAAGTTACGTCATTCCATTATTTTCATACATAAAACAATGCATGTTACAGTTAACCATAAATATTCCTCTTTTTGGACGAAATTATATCGCGCAACTGCCACTTTTATTCTGTATCTAAAGCGCCTAGGAGCTACTGCCAAACGTGAGATCCCACTAGAAACTGCTGTCTAGGAAGTGATAAATAAGTCGAAGCTATATAAATCGTGGTGAAAGTATCAACAAACTCAGTCTAATAGAAGAGTTAGATGGAATTCTCGGCAACGATGGTCTATTACGCGCTCAGAGAAGAGCGAAAACGGTGCGTTGCAATAAACCCATAATTTTACCGTGTAACTGTTATATAATATTTTTAATTATAAGCCATTATCATGAACATTGTTTCCATGAAGGAGTCATCAATAAAGTAAGGAACTTATTCTATAATAAACGGGTACAGGTATTATACAAAAAAGGTGCGCCGGGAATGACAACGTTATAAGGATAATGCAGCAACTCTGACCATTCCACAAATGGCACCAACACCATATGCTAGACTTGCTAGTTTCCAAAGCCCATCGGCATGGGAAGGAGCAAGCAGAAAAGATGGGGAGTTTTTACTTGCGTAACGAACAGTGCAATACATATCGAAGAAGCCTTCATCATAGCTTAGATATGGGTTGCTGCATTTTATGCACAAAACGCTTCACAAATGAAGGCGGGCATCTAAGGAAACATTTACCAACAACAGCATCAATTTCGAAGCCACCGTGAAAATGTTCAAAGGGGAACATAGAATAACAGACCTCAACAGGTTAGCCCGGCAGCAGAACACAATTAAGTGGGCATTTAATCCTCTAGCTACCACTGGGCAGAGCATGGGAAAGGACGATAAGGTCGACTAAAGATGTGCTTCGCGCTATCAGTTCTTCATATTGTCTCAGTGATGAAACCTTGAAAAATGCGCTATATGGAGTAGAGTACTTAGGTAATTCGCGTCCGCTGACATTTGTGGTACTATCTAATAACGACGACGAGGCTTTGACTCCAAACCATCTAATCCTAGAATCTATTTCTAGAAAAAGAGCATTATGTAATGATAGCATAGAAAATATGCGAGACCGATGGAGACAGTTCGCCTACCACTTTTGGAAGAGTTGGGTAAAAGGATATGCTACCAATCTTACACGAAAATAAAAATTTTTCTTTAAGCGACCGCCCGCAAAAGTCGGTGGTATCGTCATGATTATCGAAGATAATCTGCCCAGAAATACGTGGCTAATTAAGACGACAAAAGCCAACGGTGTAGCAGTGTGAAGGGTAAAAGTAAAGCCTACTACTAGTATTTTGGAGAGGCTTACGGCTAAAGCTATATTGCATGTCAGGAAGGAGATTGAGCATAAGACAAATCATTCAAGATTCGCTTATGGAGAGAGATATGTTGCCGCCTTGGGTAACCCGTCATATTTCGATTATCGATTCAAAATATCGTTTTCTGATCATATCTAGAAAGTAAAGGTGTTTTTCCTCTTTGCTGCTGCAACACCTTCGTGAATAATTCTTTTAAAGCTATAGTTAAGCCATACCAAAAGAAAAAAGAAGGACGAAAATTGTAAATTAATTTAAGAAAAGCAAGTAAAAGTTAAAAATACAAAATTTTGTGATACACAAAGATAAGCGCGTTTCAATTATATTCGTGCGGCAACAGTAACATAAGGGCTTCTACATGATACAAAGACTATCTGAGGTAGTACACAATCACCTATAAGATCAAAAGCGTTCGAAGAATATTCTGACGACACCACTGAACCCTTTGTCTAAAAGTTAAAACTAAGTATTCTTTTTGTGAACATTTTTATTTTATTTTATTACCCACAACGGCAACAAATTTATTGCCTAAGCATTGTCCGTCGCTAACCATCACTTTGTCTCATTCTTTTGTCAGCATATGAATTCCATGGTACAAGAACAAGGAATATTTATGAGAAATGATCGGTGTAATCTTAGTTTGCTTTCATTCGGTTTTGTAGCTCATTACACTCCACAGCCGGATAGTCCATGCAAATACAGAAAGTCAATCTTAAACCATACATATATTGGCATTTCATTGGTTTGTATTTACACTGATTTTTAACGTTTCCATTTTCGTAACGCATTCCAGTTTAATTGCTAGATATGATTCGGGGCGAAAAACCGTTCCATTTCTATTGCAGGCGAAGAATAATCTTTCCCTATTTTTTAACTATCATAACTAT